>SJYV01045064.1:0-19826 GCA_006410875.1 Neotragus pygmaeus | reverse complement strand
GGAGATGGTGATGGACAGGGAGGCCTGGCGTGCTGCAATTCATGGGGTCACAAAGAGTTGGACACGACTCTGCGACTGAACTGAACTGAACTGATTGGTTGTGAAAGTACTAAGAACTACTGAATTGTACACTTATTCTACTTGGTGAATTATCTGTTTTGTCTCAGTTTAGATAAAAGGCGGGCAGCAACGATATAAAGGAAAAGACTGTGTAAAGCTGTAAAGATTTGGTAGCAGGCGTAATATATATTGTTCAGGCAGGAAAGGATGGAATTAGCATGGTGGAAGTTAAGTTAGTGATGCAGACAAATCTGAGAAAGTCTCTAAAATTACAGAGGAAAAAGAAGACAGTAGAAATGCTGTGAGGGACTTTCTGGTGGTACAGTGGTTAAAAATCTGCCTGCCAGTGCAGTGGACGTGGATTTGATCCCTGACCTGGGAAGATTCCACGTGCTGCTGGAGCAGCTAAGCCCAGGTGGCACAACTGCTGCAGCCTCCACACCCTCAAGCTAGCAGGTTGCACCTGCTAGAGCCNTATACAGAGGGAATCAAATATAATGAATCCCCATGTATCTTTCACACAGAAATAGTATCTTCAAAATTCTGCCACTCTTCTTTTTTTTTTTTTTTACTGTGGTAATAGATACATAATATAAAATTGACCATTTTAAGCGTACAGTTCAGTGGCAATACGCACATTCAGATGTTGTGTCTGCCATTCTTATGCTACCTAAATCTTCTGACATGGAATCCATGCTTTCACTTATATCATATGAAGGGTGCGAGCAAGTGAACTAAGTTACTGAATGCCTACTATGTAATAGCACAGCTATTAGATTCTCATATCATGGAAGAAATAGGAGGGGAGTAGGTAGATACATAGTATTCTTGCCTGGAGAATCCCATGGACAGAGGAGACTGGCGGGCTATGGTCCATGAGGTCTCAAAGAGTCAGGCATGACTGAGCGATTAAGCATGCACCAAACCTCCACCTACTCTCCACCTATTGGCTCCATGATCTGAAAATCTCATGCTTTAAATCAGACATCTAACACTTCAATTTTCATCCAAATTCACGTGCAACTTTTTGCTTTAACCCTCAGTTCTTCTTAATGAGTATCATAATACCTCTCTCTCAAAGTTGCTATTAAGTTTAAAGAATGCACTCTGTTTACATAGCAGGCACTCAATAACCTAGTTCACTTGCTTGCACACTTCATATGGTCTGACTGATCCCAGCAATGCTGTGCTGATAACACAATGGATTCCATGTCACTAATGTGAGAACTCTCAAGTTTTATGTGGAATATTTTCTTGACATTTCTTCATTGTTCCTTTGTATCCTATCTGGGTGGGACATAATATACCTAATACCCATATGATAACTGTCTGGCCCAGATGGTAAAGAATCAGCCTGCAATTCAGGAGACCTGGGTTGGGTAGATCCCCTGGAGAAGGAAATGCAGTATTCTTGCCTGGAAAATCCTATAGACAGAGGAGCCTGGAGGGCTACGGTCCAAGGGATAGGAAAGAATCAGGTATCAACTAACACACACAGAAAAGTGATGAAGAAGTTCTTTATGTCTTGGTGACAGTGCTTAATCATAAAAGTAATAAAATAAGTTCTGGTAGCCTAAGTGAGGAGTTTCTCAACTCTGTATAATAACTTATTCAAGTTTGTTGATGAGAAAATAAAATACACATTTGATTTTCCTTTAATAACTAAGCCACTGTGGAAGACACAGGAAAGGGTTGACTCCCCTCTTCTGGGTCACTGCTCTGTCTAGGCTCTCTCATCTCTGACAGGTTTTCCTCAGCTTCATTTTAACTTTCTTCATACTTATAGGAAGATATTCTAAGAACTACTCCTCAGCCTTAAGTTCTTTTACAAGTTCCAATAGATGACTTATTTAAATGACTTCAGTCAAAGCTCTATATATGAGCCATTCTAAAACCAACATCCACAGTCCACAATTCTCTAACTCCAAGAATCTTCTGAACTCATCACTATTCCCCGCAAACTCCCTTTTCCCTCTCAGAAATCCTGTTTCTGTTGATGGTACCATCACTCTCCTGGTCATTGTGTCCTAAAAGCCTTATCATTCTGTTTTTTAAATCCTTAACTCCTATGTTCAATTCAATTCCAAGGAAGAGTGATTCCTCCTTAGAAATAATTCTTTCATTTCTCCACACTTTACCCAACTCCATTAACTGGAAACATTACAACTTACAACCTAATTAATGCAATAGCTCATGTGGTCAATCACATATGATTTCTAGCATATAATGCTGAATTAAGAAATCAGAATTCTGAACTTTTCTAGAAGTCAATCATGCCTCAACAGTCCTTCAACTAACACTTAGGAAAGCTTAAAAAGATATAAATCCTTTTTCTGAGTCAGATAAAACAAAGTTCTCTTTATTGGTAAAAGATGTTATTTTATAACTAGGTCTGAATAATGCAAACATCTGATAATCTTCAGAGAAATCACACGAACAAAATCTGAGTCCAATCTGGGCCCTCTCAACTATAGCTCACATTTCCCTAATTTTACAGTCTCTACATAAAAACTTATATTCCCATTATTACATTTAGAGAGCCCTTCAAAGTTGCCATAAAGTTCCAGTCTTGATAATCTCCAATTAGTGTCCTAGTTACATAGCTCTGAAGTTCTAGTTTACTAGCTTAACATGCAAGCTAGAGCTTATCTTAACTGAAAACATTTATCTCTAATGACTGGTTTCCATTCTAAGCCCCCAGCTATGCAAAACAGCTAACTTCCAGATTTTAGTTTTCTGCTTAGTTTTTCTCAGGCAACTGAGTACAGTCTAAACATCTACCTTCCCAGGTGACTCTTCCATCAGAGAATACCCCAAATGACATTCACTCACTCCAGTGCTCCGGGGCTCAAAGTTCTGATAATGTGCATCAGTTCAGTTCAGTTCAGTCACTCAGTCGTGTCTGATTTGCGACCCCATGAATTGCAGCATGCCAGGCCTCCCTGTCCAGCACCAACTCCCAGAGTTCACTCAGACTCACGTCCATCGAGTCAGTGATGCCATCCAGCCATCTCATCCTCTGTCATCCCCTTCTCCTCCTGCCCTCAATCCCTCCCAGCATCAGAGTCTTTTCCAATGAGTCAACTCTTCGCATGAGGTGGCCAAAGTACTCGAGTTTCAGCTTTAGCATCATTCCCTCCAAAGAAATCCCAGGGCTGATCTCCTTCAGAATGGACTGGTTGGATCTCCTTGCAGTCCAAGGGACTCTCAAGAGTCTTCTCCAACACCACAGTTCAAAAGCATCAATTCTTCAGCACTCAGCCTTCTTCACACTCCATACAATTACAAATATATACATTATAGTCTCATTTATTTAGTAAAATCTTAGATACAACAATGTCAATTCATAAGTGGGTAGGAGAGAGTGTAAGTACATGCTGCTGCTGCTCAGTTGCTTCAGCCGTGTCTGACTCTGTGCAACCCTATGGACTACAGTCCGCCAGGCTCCTTTGTCCATGGGATTTTCCAGGAAAGAATACTGGAGTGAGCTGCCATGCCCTCCTCCAGGGGATCTTCCCAAAACAAGGATCAAAGCCAGGTCTCCTGCATTGCAGGCCAGATTCTTTACCACTGAGCCACTAGGGAATCCTGGGTGAGTATACAGATGCAACAAAATTTCCATGAGCTGTTCTGTGTTGAAATTGAGTGATAGTTTTATTATACAACTATCTCTGCTTTTCTGTGTATGTTTACATTTTTCCATAATATTTTTTCAAATTAAGGGATAAACCTACTATGAATATAATGTAACACTATAAACAATTAACTGGTTGATCTATACTCAGAAATAGAGCTATGATACACTGTCAAGTGCAAATAATAATAAATAAATAAATAATGAGTTTGTTTATCTCCTCTTGGGGATTTTTAAAGCTCTCTGTATGTTTATGAGTATATATTTTTGCATTACCACAGATAAAGGTCTGAACAGAGGCCCACGAAACTAATAGATAACACCCAGAATTAGGAATAAGAGTGGACAAGCACATCTTGCTCAATATACTGCAATAAAGTTTGAAATTTTACTAGCATCTGTTAAGTTTGAAAAATAAAGAAAATAATTATATTGATATAGGGACCTAGAGGCTTATATTCTTGGGAATATTAAATAGTGAGGAATACTAAAGATATATATCTATACTTCAAAGCATGCTACATAATAAAGGTAAAATCCAATCTGTTTATCTGACCTATTCTCTCAAGGCATTGACTTTAATTAAGTGCTTTCCCTACCAACTTTATCTGGGACTGCCTTCTGTTACTTCCTGGCAAGGTTTTACTTAATTCTTTGATCTTTCCTTGTTATAGGCAGAACAGATGGAGGAAGGCCGTAAAAGACTTTTTTGCCCCTTTCGTCTGGTCCAAATTCATAATTTTCTTCAAAATCATGATCACAGTCGATTTCTATGGCAACCTGTAGCTGCTAACTTTCTGCTTGGCCCAAAGACACTGTGACTTCACTGTTTTTACTCAGGGATCTGTACCTCTCTTTGTTTTTTTATCTACTAATTCTTATACCCTTTAGGTCCTAGTATCCCTGCTTTTCACTATCTCCCCATCCATGTCTGGGTCTAGTACTTTCTTCTATCAAACTAGCTGTCATATTATGCATGTTCCCTGTAAGACTGCAAGAGAGCATCAACCAGGAAAGGTCCAAATTTTGTGGATTCTGAATCTAATACAATTTAGGGAGCCTTCTTTAAGAGAAGGATATAAATTATAAGCACAAAATGTGCAGAATTATGTATAAACATGTGTATTATTTAGAATGAGAAGAGAAATCACAACAGATTATTGAGGCTTTAGAATTTATGATCCCTCTCTTCTGAGACTTCTTTCAACAATTTACTAGAGATGTTTACATAGAAATGCATCCTTTTTGCAACCTAGCTTTCCTTTCCCATTACTGGTACTCACACACTAGTAGGTGATAGATCTTAAAGTCTAATCTTTAGTAGCTTCACCATAAATTTATGTCTGACTTCTTCACTGCTGAATTCTTGTTGTTACTGTTCAGTCACCAAGTTGCATCCAACTATTTTGTGACCCCCATGGACTGTAGCCTGCCTGGGTCCTCTGTCCATGGAATTTCTCAGGCAAGAATGCTGGAATGGGTTGCCATCTCCATCTCCAGCTAAATTCTTAGCAATCAGCTTAATGCTGATATATGTATATACAAAATATATCTATTTAAATAATTTGTAAGGTGTAAAACATATATTTATATAATTAGATGTGGTATATAAATTATATAAAGATTATTTATTGCTTAAATTATTTATGATAAGATTTAGCAAATTATTCATATACTTATATAAATTATATATATTTGGGGGGCTTGCCTGGTGGCTCAGATGGTATGTTATCTGCCTGCAACGAGGGAGACCTGGGTTTGATCCCTGGGTTGGGAAGAGCCCCTGGGGAAAGGAATGACAACCTACTCCAGTATTCTTGCCTGGAGAATTCCATGGACAGAGGAGCCTGGTGAGCTACAGCCCATGGGAATGCAAAGAGTTGGACAAGATTGAGCGACTAACACAGGCGCACACACACACACACACACACACACACATGTTTTGTTGTTGTTGTTCAGTAACTAAGTTGTATCCAACTCTTTGCAACCCCATGGATTGTAGCGTGCCAACCTCCTCTGCCCTCCAGTATCATCCAGAGTTTGCTCAAATTCATGTCCATTGAGTCAGTCATGATATCCAACCATCTCATCCTCTGCTGCTCCCTTCTCCTTTTGCCTTCAAACTTTCCTAGCATCAGGGTCTTTCCAATGAGTCAGCTCTTCACATCAGGTGGCTAAATTATTAGAGCATGAGCTTCAGCATCAGTCCTTCCAATATATAAAGGTTGATTTCCTTTAGGATTGATTAATTGAACTTCTTGTAGTCCAAGGGACTCACAGGAGTCTTGTCCAGTACCACAGTTTGAAAGCATCAATACTTCAGTGCTCAGCCTTCTTCTCATATCTGTACATGACTACTGGAAAAAACCATAGCTTTGATAATTGGCATCTTTGTTGGCAAAGTGATGCCTCTGCTTTTTAATATCCTGTCTCAGTTTGCTATAGCTTTCCTTCCAAGAAGCAATTGTCTTTTCATATACATACACATATAAATTAAATACATATATTTTGTGTTTTAAAGCTCTCATGTAGTCACTAGTCTAAAAGAAGCCAGATGATCTACTGGATGCAATGACCTTTCATAATCTATCGTATATTTGCTCCTGTCCTCATACTGAATTTCACAATCAGCTTTCCTGGAAATCAACTGCTAACTAAAAATATTTTAGGTAATCTGGAACATAATGCTACAACAATATACCTGTGAATTGAGCTTATGCTTTATGGGTCTGATAGAGTTAAAGGTTATAGAAAAAAATATATTATTTCTCTGAAGGAGTAATAGATATCCCTAAGATAATTAAATAATTTTATTAGATATTGTTATTACAATAGAACATGCTTTACTTTATCCTATGGGTTCCAAATTACTGTCTCTCCAAAAATAGCCTTGTTTGTCACTGCATGTATGCTCAGACGCTTCAGTTGTGTCTGACCCTTTGCAACCCTATGGACTGTAGCCCACCAGGTTTCTTTGTTCATGGGATTCTCCAGGCAGTAATACTGGAGTGGGTTGCCACTATCAGTATTTATAAAGCAGTATTTTCCATATGACAGTTCTCTGGCCTTTGCTTTGTGAATTAATTGATATCAGTTCAATTCATTTCAGTCACTCAGTCATGTCTGACTCTTTGCGAGCCCATGGAGTGCAAAATGCCAGGCTTCCAACTCCCGGAGCTTACTCAAACTCATGTCCATAGAGTCAGTGATGCCAACCAATCATCTCATCCTCTGTCATCCCCTTTTCCTCCTGCCTTCAATCTTGCCCAGCATCAAGGTCTTTCCCAGTGAGTCAGTTCTTCTCATCAGGTGGCCAAAACTATTGGAGTTTCAGCTTCAGGATCAGTCCTTCCAATGAATATTCAGGACTGATTTCCTTTAGGATGGACNTTCAATCTTGCCCAGCATCAAGGTCTTTCCCAGTGAGTCAGTTCTTCTCATCAGGTGGCCAAAACTATTGGAGTTTCAGCTTCAGGATCAGTCCTTCCAATGAATATTCAGGACTGATTTCCTTTAGGATGGACTGGTTGGATCTCCTTGCAATCCAAGGAACTCTCAAAGCGTCTTCTGCAACACCACAGTTCAAAAGCATCACTTCTTCGGCACTCAGCTTTCTTTATAGTACAACTCTTACATCAATACATGACTATTGGAAAAACCATACCTTTGACTAGACAGACCTTTGTTGGCAAAGTAATGTCTCTGCTTTTTAATATGCTGTCTAGGTTGTTCATAGCTTTTCTTCCAAGGAGCAAGCGTCTTTTAATTTCATGGCTGCAGTCTCCATCTGCAGTGATTTTGGAGCTCCCAAAAATAAAGTCAGCCACTGTTTCCATTGTTTCCCTATCTATTTGCCATGAAGTGATGGGACTGGATGTCACAATCTTAATTTTCTGAATGTTGAGCTTTAAGCCAACTTTTCACTCTCCTCTTTAACTTTCATCAAGACACTCTTTAGTTCTTCTTTGCTTTCTGCCATGAGGGCGGTGTCATCTGCATATCTGAGGTTACTGATATTTCTCCTGGCAGTCTTGATTCCAGCTTGTACTTCATCCAGCCAGCATTTTGCATGATGCACTTTGCACATAAGTTAAATAAGCAGGGTGACAATATACAGCCTTGACATACTCCTTTCCCAATTAGTAACAAGTCTGTTTTCCCATGTCCAGTTCTAACTGTTGCATCTTGACTTGTATACAGATTTCTCAGGAGGCAGGTCCAGTGGTCTGGTATTCCCATCTCTTTAAGAATTTTCCACAGTTTGTTATGATCCATACTTAAATTCAAATTCAGACTCAAATTGAAGAAAGTAGGGAAAACAACTAGACCATTCAGGTATGACCTAAATTAAATCCCTGAGGATTATACAGTGGAAGTGACAAATAGATTCAAGGGATCAGATCTGAAAGAGTGCCTGAAGAACTATAGATGGAGGTTCATGACATTGTACAGGAGGCAGTGATTAAGACCATCCCCAAGAAAAAGAAATGCAAACAGACAAAATGGTTGTCTGAGGAGGCCTTACCAATAGCTGAGAAAAGAAGAGAAGCTAAAGGCAAAGGAGAAAAGGAAAGNAGGTTCATGACATTGTACAGGAGGCAGTGATTAAGACCATCCCCAAGAAAAAGAAATGCAAACAGACAAAATGGTTGTCTGAGGAGGCCTTACCAATAGCTGAGAAAAGAAGAGAAGCTAAAGGCAAAGGAGAAAAGGAAAGATCAATTCATTATATTTTCTAATAGTATTTTCTTTCATTATGTTTTATTTTAGTAAAAATCAACCAATATCTAAAAAGGTTAAGATAGCCAATTTGGCCATATTTTAAATAAAATATTTTAAATTCAAAAGTAGAGCATATCTCTATATTATTATTCAGAGAAGAGAGGAATCACTAACATTTACTAAGAACTTGCTATGTGCCATAAATGTTGACACATTTCAACCTTCTGAGGTAATTTTTACTACCTTAATTTCACAAAAAGGGAAACTTAATTCTAGGAAAGCTGAACACCTACCTAATGTTACCCTGCTAGTAATNAATCACTAACATTTACTAAGAACTTGCTATGTGCCATAAATGTTGACACATTTCAACCTTCTGAGGTAATTTTTACTACCTTAATTTCACAAAAAGGGAAACTTAATTCTAGGAAAGCTGAACACCTACCTAATGTTACCCTGCTAGTAATCGGTTAAGAGGCACAGTTTTAATTTTTTAACCCCAAAAGCTTGTACAAGTTAATGAAATTGTATTATGTAAATTTTCACAGATCTGATTTATCAAATTTGTTACTATGTATATTTTCTTTTGCTGCTATTGAAAATGGTATTTAAAATTTTTATATTCCAGTCGTTTGTGGCTAGTATGTAAAAATATAATTGATTTTTGTATCCTGAACACATAGCCTACAATCTTGCCAAATTCACTGATTAGTCCTGCTAACATTTTTGTAGATTATACAGATCCAGTCTACAGAAACATAACTGTCTGTTTATTTCTCTGTGCCATGTTAAGTAAAAATGACTTTATGGATTTTCACCAAATTTGAGGCTGTGACTTGTGATTAGACTAATAATCTATCTAAAAATGACCAAAGGGAAAGGACACACTTATTAAAATGCCAGGGACAGAGAAAACAATCAATTAAGGAGCACATTAAGGGCAGACATACTAAACTGCAATTTATGACCTGTTTTTCATTTGGGAAAATATATGTATTATGATGCTCCACACTTAGAGGCAGCAGAGATTTATTTATTTATTGTATATAAACAATTATCTTTAGCAATAGGGAAGTCATCCAGTAAAATAACCATTATTTATTGTTTCTTAGTGTTATCTCTGCCCCTTTCCACTTATCACTCAATATAACTTGCTATTACATTATACCCTTGTGGCCAATAAATTTAAAAATAACTCTGAGACTTCCACTCTTGATTATGAAGAGTCATGCTGTATCAGACTATTCTTCCTCTTGCTAGAAAAACTGGATTTAAAAAATCAGTTTGTATATATAGGTCTTTAGTTTCTTTAGGTAGATATATTCCTAAGTATTTTATTCTTTTTGTTGCAATGGTGAATGGAACTGTTTCCTTAATTTCTTTTTCTACTTTCTCATTATTAGCATATAGGAATGCGAGGGATTTCTGTGTGTTGATTTTATATCCTGCAACTTTACTATATTCATGAGAAATGCAAATCAAGACCACAATGAGGTACCATTTCACATCAGTCAGAATGGCTGTGATCCAAAAGTCTACAAGCAATAAATGCTGGAGAGGGTGTGGAGAAAAGGGAACCCTCTTACACTGTTGGTGGGAATGCAAACTAGTACAGCCACTATGGATAACAGTGTGGAGATTCCTTAAAAAATTGCAAATAGAACTGCCTTATGACCCAGCAATCCCACTGCTGGGCATACACACCAAGGAAACCAGAATTGAAAGAGACACATGTACCCCAATGTTCATTGCAGCACTGTTTATAATAGCCAGGACATGGAAACAACCTANGGATGGTACGGTGAGGGAGGAGGGAGAGGGGTTCAGGATGGGGAACACGTGTATACCTGTGGCAGATTCATGTTGATGTATGGCAAAACCAATACAATATTGTAAAGTAATTGACCTCCAATTAAAATTTATATTTAAAAAAAATGCTTGCTCTTTGGAAGAAAAGCTATGACAAACCTAAAGAGTGTATTAAAAAACAGAGACATCATTTTGCTAACACAGTCCATCTAGTCAAAGCTATGGTTTTTCCAGTTGTCATGTATGGAAGTGAGAGTTGGACCATAAAGGCTGAGTGCTGAATAATTGATACTTTTTATCTATGATGCTGGAGAAGACTCTTGAGCATCTTTTGGACTATAAGATCAAACCAGTCAATCCTAAAGGAAATTAGCCCTGAATAACCATTGGAAGGAGTGATGCTGGAGCTGAAGCTCCAATACTTTGGCCATCTGATGTGAAGAAGTGACTCTTTGGAAAAGATCTTGATTCTGGGGAAGATTGAGGGCTGGAGGAGGAGGGGGTGACAGAGAATGGGATGGTTGGATGGCATCACTGATTCAATGAACATGAGTTTGAGCAAACTCTGAGAAATAGTGAAGGACAGGGTAGCCTGATGTGCTGCAGTCCATGGGGTTGTAAAAAGTCGGACATGACTCAATGACTGAACAATAACAATTCATATGTATTTTCTTATTGGATGCCCATAATCTTGAAAGGAAGCAGAGGGAAAATTTCAAGGATGTTCAAGTTAAGGAATTCTTCCAGTGTCACAAGGTTGCTAAGCGGCAGCGCCTGGCTTACAAGTCATCATCATATGATTCTTCGTACAGATTATTGCTGCTATGTCATCCTACCTTCTGTATGAATGAGGTGTTATTGTTTAATCGCTATGGAGCTTCAACTTTGCAAATGAACATTTTTTCAGTTTTACATTGTGTGGATGGATGATTATAATGGTTGTGCAACAATGTGAATGTCTTAATGCACTTATTTTCTTTCTTCCTTACTAGAATGTAATTTCCATTGGCACTATGCACTTATGGGACTGTGCACTTAAAACTGATTACAAAGATAAATTTTATGTATATTTACCACAATTAAAAATAAAATTTAAAAAGTGAATATCCCAAACCCTCAAAACAAATGAACAAACAAAGACCCATGAAAATTCCATCCAGCATTTATCATAAGGGCTTAGACTGTATTTTCAAAGTGATTTTTCAATACCATCTTGACTTAGGAAATTTTTGTCTTTAATTATTCTCCCAAATCACTGGGGATTTTTTAAGTAACTTGTTTCTTTTCTGGATGTTCTCATCCATTCATTTATTTAATCAGGCAGTCTTTCATTCAGTCAATAAATATTATTCTGTGTCAGGCACAATGAAACTGTAGTGAATGAGGCAGATTCAGTCCCTGTTTTAATGAAGATTATATTCTAGTGGGGAAAACAGGAAAAAAAAATATAATGAAGAAGTAAGAAGAGGAAGAAGATGAGTGGAAGGTAAAGAAGAAACCAGGATAAGGAATAGGACTTAATGGAGAGGAAGGGACTATTTAGATTAGCATCATTCCTTCCTCTATTTCAGAGTTGTGTCCAACCCTTTGTGACCCCATGGACTGTAGCCTGCCAGGCTCCTCTGTCCAGGGAATACTCCAGGCAAGAATACTGGAGTGGGTAGCTGTTCCCTTCTCCAGGGGCTCTTCCAAACCCAGGGATTGAACCCAGGTCTCCCACATTTTAGGCGGACTCTTTACCATCTGAGCCACCTGGGAAGCCCTTCAGTTCCTCTATTTCATGGGCGAAAGATACCATGCAATTCAGAAATGAAAGGCTTCTGTCTGAAAATAGTAGGTTCAGTGACAGAACCCTGAGTTTCAGTGGTTAAACCTTCCTGGAAGAAGGAGAAGAATTTACAAGAATTATGCTTGACTCTTGCTGAAGCAGAAGAGGGCAACAGATGATGAGATGGTTGAATGGCATCACCAGTTCAATGGACACGAACTTGGGCAAACTCCGAGAGATAGTGAAGGACAAGGAGGCCTGCCTTGCTGCAATGGGGTCACAAAGAGTCGGATTCGACTTACCAACTGAACAACTTATGGAATCTAACTCCATGGTAAAAGTGTTTGTGTAGAAACAAGAAAGGCTTATTAACAAAATTTCAAACATGAGAATTTCGCTTCACTTTAACAAAGAAACTTAAAAATAAACATCTATCTTGTGTATGGGAAAAAGACTTGATGGTTTAAAATAGTCTTTAACTTAACATCTCTCGGTTAAACACACACACACACACACGTCGGCTCTAGAGAGCATGATTCTCCCCTCAGAATCAATGGGAAAGTAAGGCCATGCATTTTCAATAGTGGACATGAAATTCAATTTGATTCACAATAGTCCATGCAGATTTTTCCCAAGTTATTTTTATATTAAGGCATGCTTGAAAAATTTCAACCCAGATTTAGGTTTAAGTTTCCCAGACTTAGTAAGTAATTGCTACAATAATGAGTTCTTATGTCTTAATTTGGTCTGCTCCAGATGTTAACATCTAGATTTGTTTGTTTTTCATTCTCTGCCCCTCTGCATTTCCTTACAGAACAGTACATTTGTAAATGTTCTGATTTTTTTTTATATTGGGGGATTGCAGAAAAGAGGGAAGAAGTAGGATAGGAAAGAACTAGGGTCTCACCCACTATGCCAATTTGACCAGCTTGTTTGCTGGGGTGAAACTGGGAGAGGGTCAGTTTTACCTTCATGAAAGTTATACTGACCTTTCTATATTTATTGGATGGTGGGGTCCTAAGAAAACGCATTCAGGGTTGCTGATATGCTTCCCCCAAGGCAGGATACTGTATTGGTGGTGGTCCTCTCTGAGTGGGAAATAAAATCCCTGTGGCAGAGTTGGCTGTGCCATCCACAGCTCAGCTTACTTCCATCCCCATATTTATTGAACCAGGGGAATGAGTCCCATCCTATAAACCAGCACAACTGAATAATGGTTAGGAAAAACTTGGCTTATACATCCAAGTTAGTAATGTACTGACACAGTACGTTCGTAAGAATCTGCATTTTAGACCCAGCTGGTGAGCAGCTGGATGGCAGCTGGGAGATCTAAGATTTCTCTTCAACAGATAAAGAGAGACCTTATTCAAGGGCAATGGTTCTCAAATTTTAGTGTGTATGGAATCAGCTAGAGTGCTTGCAAAATGCAGATTCCATGGTCACAGGTCTAAGAATTCTGAGCCAGAAGAACTGGGAGGGAACCCAGAAATCTGCCTCAGGTGATTCTGATGCAAGTGGTAGAAAACCAGATTTTTAGAAATTCTGCTCCTCAGAGTTACTAATATCATCATTCAAAATTTTTAGCAGCTGAAAAAGATAAAAAGGCTTTCAGTCAATCTTTCTGTTTGGTTTTTGACAGCCGAGTCCAATCCACAGCTGGTAAAGAGGTTGGATAATGACCACAGATAGGTTTTATCCCTTGAGATAGAATGCTTAATATGGTTTTGGGACCTCTGTTTCTCCCTCATCAATAAAGGAGTTGGAAGACAACCACAGGCCAGGCTCAAAGTCCAGCTGGCACAAAACTTGGAAGACAAACTTCAATGAGGTCTGGGTTCAATATCTTACTGCTAAAGAGCTTGGCTGTCTGCCTTCTGTTATGCAGTCACTCTCCCTTCAATTGATACAACACTTTGATAACATATGAACATCATGGGTTAAATCCAGAAACTGTAAAGGATACAGATATAAGTCCTAAGACCTAAAGTTTGGTTCTCAGATGGCATGGAGTTTGGACAATACTTGAGAATGAATTTAATCCTCAAATGGCAAGAGTTTTGGATGTCAGGAATGAGGTCTGGGTTCAATCGCTTGTCATTAAAAAGCTTGGAAGACCAGCTTGGGGGTCTGGTTTCAATCGTCAGATGGTAAAGAGTTCAAATGACAACAATAGTTTCTAGGTTCAAGTGAAAGCTGACAAACAGCTTGAAATAAACTGCAAGATCTGGGTTCAATCTCAAAATGTTAAGGGTTTAGATAATTGTCATGAGAAATGAGTTCAGCTTGGAGGATTCTACAGTCTAGGTGAAGTAGCTAAGAATCTGCACCAGATGATTAGAGACAACTTGTGGTCATGATCCACATGGGGAAAGGATTTAGATAGTGGCTACTCTTTTCAGATTATGAGACAGAGAAGGTGCCCACATACCAGTGACCTAGCACTACTTAGCTAATGTAGAAAGTAGCTTGAATTTCAACCATGGAATAAGAAAATGTATATACAAGTACTAGGTCATGGGCTAGTTTTGCAAAAGAATATTGTGGGACTTCTCCATATCCATAACTATGAAGATACAGGCACCAGGCCTGGAAATGTGATTCCTGAAATAATGGAGTTCTTGTGCCAGGGCTTTGCTGACAGAATGACTTTTATATGGTTAAGAAAGCAGATGTCTGAAAAGCATTGAAATCTATGATGTGTATTCCTAAGTGGGATGACAGCTGGCACCACTGCATAAAATCTTGTTCCTACTTTTACAGTTTCACTAATACTCTTCTTTCTGAATATTCCAATTTATCAACAAACATCAGTTTCTGGAAACTTTTTAAAGCATACTCAAATAGTCAAGAGGCAGACAGCTCTCCAAACACCTAACAATCCATGAGGCTGTCAGAGAGACAAAAATGGAACCAGATCCCATAGGGAAGAAGCAAAAATCAATCCATGACTACCAACTAGTCTTATTCCTAGAGACCTTTTTCCTTTGACCTGACAATTCAAGGTGAATTCAAAAAAGATGGCTTCATTAGGGGATTAGTTTAGAGCATGCATATAGCTGCCAAAACCTTCTGTGCTTATTAAGTCTGAGCATGCTCCAAAGAATGCCTTTTAAGGATTAATCATGCTCAGACTTCTGGAACATATTAAGCATTTAAGACATTGCTATTGAAATAATATTATTAATATGTAACATTTACTGAGCACTTATACTGAATGAAATATTTTTGCGGTAACTTATTCAAGTCTTAATATTACCCTGTAAAGTAAGTCTTATTATTGTCCTTATTTTATTTATAAGAAAACTGAGATACAAATGATAAGTAAGTTACCTAATGTCATCATAACACTTTTTCCTAGGCACAATGGAAGACTATGCTTCCCAGCATCCCTCACAATTAAATAGCAAAAGTGATTAAATTCGGCCAATGAGGAATAGGCTGAAAGTGATATATACCACTTTGGGGCCTGGACTTTTAAAGCATCTGGTACAATCCTCAAATTTTTTTATAATTTTGTCATAGTAAACTTGCAGGCTGATGCTTCAGATGATATAACAAAATGGACATGCACTGCTTGTTGTTGATAATTGTTCAGTTGCTAAGTTGTGTCCAGATCTTTGCAACCTCCATAGAAAGGCTTCTCTGACCTTCATCATCTCCTGGAACTTGCTCAAACTCATGTCTGTTGAGTCAGTGATGCCATCCAACCATCTCATCCTTTGTTATCCCCTTCTCTGCCTGCCCTCAATCTTTCCCAGCATCAGGGTCTCTTCCAATGAGTCGGCTCTTCATAAAAGATGGCCAAAGTATTGAAGCTTCAGCATTTGTCCTTCCAATCAATATTCAGGGTTGATTTCCTTTAGGGTTGACTGGTTTGATCTCCTTGCAGTCCAAGGGACCCTCAAGAGTCTTCTCCAGCACCACAGTTCAAAAGCATCAATTTTGGGGGCTCAGCCTTCTTTATGGTTTTTCCAGTAGTCATGTATGGATATGAGAGTTGGATCATAAAGAAGGCTGAGCACCAAAGAACTGATGCTTTTGAACTGTGGTATTGGAGAAGACTCTTGAGGGTCCCTTGGGCTGCAAGGAGATCAAGCCAGTCAATCCTAAAGGAAATCAGTCTTGAGTTTTCATTGGAAGGACTGATGCTGATGCTGAAGCTCCAATCCTTTGGCCACTTAATGTGAAGAACTAACTCACTGGAAAAGACCTGGATGCTGGGAAAGATTGAGGGGAGGAGGAGAAGGGGATGAAAGAGGACAAGATGTTGGATGGCATCACCAACTCGATGGATATGAGTTTGAGCCAACTCTGGGAGATGATGAAGGACAAGGAAGCCTGGTGTGCTGGAGTCCATAGGGTTGCAAAGAGTCAGACACAAATCAACAACAGCAACTCACATCCATACATGACTACTGAAAAAACCATAGCTCTGTCTATGCACTGCTTAACATGCCTCAATCAGATTTTAAGCAAAATATAAACTTAATTGTGTTATAGTATTTTAACAAATCTATGATGCTACTGATTGTATTATTCACTATTATTTTATACCTCACAGAAAGAAAAAATGTTTCCAAATAAACAATGACACCCAACTAACTGTAAGATACACACTTATTTCAGAGATGTTGATAGTGAAAAAAAATGACAGCACTTAGCTTCCTCATTATCAGAACTCGGGAGGCAATTTCAAGAGGCTCCAACTAGTTAAGACAGCAATATAAACTTCAAAAAGAATAATAACTGCAATTTATTGGAATATATGAAATATATTAAGTCCATTAATCTATAGTGATATTTTAAAAACCAATTGAGGGAGGGGGACTCGGGATTGGGAGCTTGTGTGCACCTGTGGTGGATTCGTGTCGATGTATGGCAAACCCAATAGAGTATTGTAAAGTTAAATTTAAAAAAATAAATAAATTTAAAAAAAAAAAAAAAAAAAANCACACACACATATACACATCCACACACACATACATATATACATTCATACACATATACACACAGAGATACACGCACACATACAATACACATATGCACATATGCACATACATATACACATACACACACATCCACATACACAAATACATCCGCATACACACCCCCACACACACACAGTAGGACAAGCCTGGGACAGAGCTCTGAAGGCGGCCACCCGGGGAGGTGGAGGGAGGCAGGCGGGGTGAAGGGCTGTGATCACAGGCTGTAGCACAGGCCCCCCACGGGGCACTGATGCCCGCCCTCCAGCTCTCAGTGGCACCAGTCACAGGGTGAAAGGAAACTTCCACAGTCTGGGGAGGACCAGCCGACGGTGCCCACCTCGGTCCACGGCAGCTCCCGCGATGCTCTCTGCTGGGTGGGGTGACCGGCCTTTGCTTCGTCTGTCCACTGGCCCCGTGTTTCCTCAACACACGACTTTCATAATCATGAGAATGCTGCGCAGCTTGAGGCCTGCAGCCCCGCCTGGCACGGTGGCTGGGGGGAGTCTGAGAGCCCAGGATTGGCCTGCCTCTGCCCTCTGGCCCACCTCTACCCGCTGGCCCATCAGGTGGGTTCCCCAAACCCTCCTGGGACAGAGCAGGAGCAGCTTCCTGGCGCCCTGGCTAATGGGGGCCCGTTGTCCATGATGCAAAGGGAAGCCCTCCCCTCGCTGGCCGTTGGAGCCTGGGATCTGCTGGCCACATGCCTCACTCAAGAGTAGGCAGGCTGATGGCTACAGCCTTGAAGTGGAAATAGTGGCCTACACGCTCCAGGAAGCAAGGAGAGGGGTTTGCAGCCACCTTCCCCACTAGGGCCGGGCCTGCACCATTTAAAGACCCGTGAAGCGCACTTGTTCCTAGATCATCTGACTAAATGACGGTCTCCTCTTTGCGCCCACCGCCCTGGCCGAGGGTCCCAGAAAGGCTCACCCACGAGGCGGGGCCGGGCTAGGGCAGGTCCTGGGAGGGAGGGGCAGGCTCTAAGGGTGAAGCAGGACAAGCGCTCCCGGGAGGAGACCCCGGGAGGCTCAGGGTGCTGGGTGGCCTCTGCTCAGAGCAGAAGGAGAACCACCAGTCATGGGAGCAAAGGCAGGAAGCAGGTGGAGCTGCAGATTCTGGGACGCGTGCCCAGACTCCACAGGAACCAGGCTGCGGGCCTGAGGTGCGGGCAGGGCGTCGGTCCTGGGGTCTCCGTCGGGCGCCTCCCCCACGACTCAGCAAAGACGCTCAGTGTGATCCTCAAACCCCAAGATCGTGTAAACTCGGCCTGTTGGCTTCGAAACTCCTCTTCCAGAGGTTCTCGTTTGGAGACGCTGACGGGGCCTGGGAACCTGCATTCCACAGGCAGATGGTGACGCCAGAGTCCCCAGGTCACACGCTGAGAAGCACCAGCTCGGGGGTCAGATCCCTGTTGGGTGTTTTGCCTGTGATGAGCCGGTGTCTGTTCTGCAGCCAGCCAAGTGCTGGGAGCTGCAGGGACCCAGAGGTCACTGTCCACAGGAGTCCTTTTCATGCAAAATGATTTGTATAATTAATTTGATGCAAAATTCTGCAAAAGGCAAAATTACAGGGATGAGAAGAGATTAGAGGTGGTCAGTCAGTTCAGTTCAGTTCAGTCACTCAATCGTGTCCACCTCTTTGCGACCCCATGGACTGCAGTACGCCAGGCCTCCCTGTCCATCACCAATTCCCAGAGTTCACTCAAACTCATGCCCATCGAGTTGTTGATGCCATCCAACCATCTCATCCTCTGTCGTCCCCTTCTCCTCCTACCTTCAATGTTTCCCAGTGTCAGGGTCTTTTCAAATGAGTCGGTTCTTCGTATCAGGTGGCCAAAATATCGGAGTTTCAGCTTCAGCATCAGTCCTTCCAATGAATATTCAGGACTGATTNTCTGTCGTCCCCTTCTCCTCCTACCTTCAATGTTTCCCAGTGTCAGGGTCTTTTCAAATGAGTCGGTTCTTCGTATCAGGTGGCCAAAATATCGGAGTTTCAGCTTCAGCATCAGTCCTTCCAATGAATATTCAGGACTGATTTCCTTTAGGATGGACTGGTTGATCTCCTTGCAGTCCAGGAGACCCTGAAGAGTCTTCTCCAACACCACAGTTCAGAAGCATCAGCTCTTCGGTGACAGCCTCCCACCGAGGACCGTCTCGGGAGGGGGAGGAGGCTTCCTGCCTCACTGCCCTCCTCCTGCAGAAAGGACCCTGGGGGAGAGGTGCTGAGCCGGCCCCCGAGGAGCCCCGGCCGCACCGCAGGCCTGCCCCTGGCCTGGCAGGTCACCTGGGTGTGCCCCCACCCGGCACACAGCCTCACAGCGTCCACGCAGCAGCAAAAAGCGTTGAAATGTCCTGGGTACCCCGTGATGAGGGGCTGTGGGCCCCAGAGCCCCAAGAGCTGCCTCCCGCAGACCTACACGGANACAGGCATACCTCAAGAAACAAGAAAAAAGTCAAATAAATAACCTAACTCTACACCTAAAGCAACTAGAAAGGGAAGAAATAGAGAACCCCAGGGTTAGCAGAAGGAAAGAAATCTTTAAAATTAGGACAGAAATAAATGCAAAAGAAACTAAAGAGACCATAGCAAAAATCAATAAAGCCAAAAGCTGGTTTTTTATCTTTATCAAGGATAAATAAACTTGACAAACCATTAGCCAGATTCATCAAGAAACAAAGGAGAAAAATCAAATCAATAAAATTAGAAATGAAAATGGAGAGATCACAATAGACAACACAGAAATACAAAGGATCATAAGAGACTACTATCAGCAATTATATGCCAATAAAATGGACAACGTGGAAGAAATGGGCAAATTCTTAGAAAAGTACAACTTTCCAAAACTGAA
>SJYV01045063.1:0-29046 GCA_006410875.1 Neotragus pygmaeus | reverse complement strand
TTAAAAAAATATGTCCTTGACATAGGTTAATGTTAGGGTTAGGCAATGTTTTTTATATAATTCAACTACTTCTTTTGACGTTGAACTATAGTGTAGTTCTATATAATCAAAATTGAGTTAGATAGAAAAATAATTTCTAGGAACTAATGTTTACAATTAAGTTAAAATTTTCAAATATGGCTTTTAATAGCAAAGATTTTATAGCTGAATATAAAATTTTTTCAATGTAAATATATAGTATATTAATCTAGATCCAATATAGAAAGGAAAATATGTAAGAATCTGCAAGTATAAGCAAGAGGTAAAAGCTTGGATGTACAGGTCTTCAACTTCTGAATACAATCAGCAAATTTTAGTGAAGGGGGCTGGATATACTTTTGCCATCACTTGCTCAGTAGAATTAAGCCAAATATTTGAAAAGTTATGAACTTCATACTTTAAAATGTCATCAAATGTAAAGCAAGTGAGTTTTTACCAAAATGTTTAAAAGAACCATGTGATTTTGTGATCCAAGGCTCAAGTAAAATGATAGCTTGTCTTATGCATCTATTTTTTATTTTGCTTTTTAAAGATAATACAGATTTTGGTCTGCATATAATAAATATTTTTTAAAGAATATTTGAATGAAAGAATTGATTTTATAAGAACTAATAACTGTATCCTGGTTTGTTGTTGTTGTTCATTTGCTAAGTCGTGTCCGACTCTTTGCAACCCCGTAGACTGCAGCATGCCAGGCTCCTCTGTTCTCATCTATCTCCTGGAGTTTGCTCAGATTCATGTCCATTGAGGTGGTGATACCATCCAGCCATCACATCCTCTTCCACTGTCTTTTATCTTTTTGCCTTCAATCTTTCCCAGCATCAGGGTCTTTTCCATTGAGTTGGCTGTTCGCATCAGGTGGCCCAAGTATTGGGAGCTTCAGCTTTAGCATCAGTCCTTCCAATGAATATTTAAGGTTGATTTCCTTTAGGATTGACTGGTTTGATCTCCTTGCTGTCCATGGGACTCTGAAGAGTCTTCTATTGCACCACAGTTTGAAGGCATCAATTCTTCGGTGCTCAGCCTTCTTTATGGTTCAGCTCTCACATCCCAGTTTAGCTTTTCCTTTTTTTGATTAACTTAATTCCACAATTATAATTTAAATTTTTTGATGTCATAATAAGAGCCATATTTGACTAATATATTACTTCTATGAGAATAGCTTATGTCTGAAAAAGAGAACACTCATAAATCATCAAATCATCATCTTTCAGCATAACCTTCTCACATCATTCACAGGAAACATGTAGGATCTTTATGACTATAATTCAGCAAATTGTAAATAGAATTTTATAGTTGTTTTCTTTTTGTTTGACAGCTCACCAGAAAATTCAATAAACAAATCAAATGAGTTCTTTATAATCTCATCATCTAAACTCCATAGGACAGTGCATGGACATTACTGTCTCTGATTATAGATGGAAAGAATAGGAAAAACTGATTTATCTCCCTTTCTTATTTTATCTCAGCCTTGAATGGGAGAGGGGGCAGTTCTTTGTGAAATAATTCATGTTGTAACATTACACTTGTTTTAAACACTAGAAACAAGCTTTGCTAAAAACATAAACCCTAGTAATAGATTTTGTTTTTTAAATTGCCATTATTTGTCAGTCATAAGCTTAGAAAATGCCTAATTTTTAATTTAAATGTCACATTACAGGGTTTTCTTTTTACCTCATTCTTTATATCTGAATTGCAAATGATCACATCATTCCTTATTGAAGCAAGGAAAAAAAATAGGAAGTAACAAGAAAAACATTTTTCTCTTAATTTTAAATTTATAAACAGGATGATTTGACAGTATGTGTTATCATTTCAGTCAGGGATAATGTCTAAAATATAAATAATAATTGCACAAAAATGTCAGTTAATTTGGTCACATGTATTTCAAGAATCTGATGGTTGCTGTCAATCATTTTTGATGATTTTTAAAATTCCAAATAAAGTGATTATATAATCCATACTTTCCTGTTTCAATCACAGCTCAGATTAAGGTTTTCAGAGCACAATTCAGTGCAGTGTTTCTTCATTTTTCCTGTGGTTGGTTTAGGAAAACCTCTCTTTCAAAATTAGTGAGTGCAGATAATTTAGATAGTGTGTACATATAGTATTTTGAAATGCATTCAGTCCCATATAGAAATGTATATATTACCTAGATAAAGGCAACATAAAACGTTTATTAAATACTCTCTAGGTACCAGGTAATTAATAAAGCTTTTTATATGGATTATATAATATTTGTTTGTTATTGTTACATTTATTGTACATATTTGGAAATTAAGGATTTAGAAATACTGATATGCTCAAGGTCACAAAATCAATAAGTCATGTTTATGGTTTAGTGTATTTGTTCTATCAAAACCAATCTTTTCTTTTGTATACACTTTCAATATAAATTATACTATTACAGTATGTCCATACTCTCAATCTATACTTGAATAATAACCTTACTTTAAATTTTATGTTTTCTACTAATTTCTCTGCTAGGTTATACACATACAATAGGACACATTTATAAAGACAGTTTTAAAATGGGCCAGATATTTAGAATATATAGAAAGGTAATTTGAATATTACCCATTTTCCAAATAGAAAGTTTTATTAGTCTTATCATAATATTGGGCTTCCCAGGTAGTGCTAGTGGTATAGTTTATCTGCCTGCTGGTGCAGAAGACATAAAAGACACTGGTTTGATCCTTGAATTGGAAAGATCTCCTGGAGGAGGGCATGGCAGCCCATTCCAGTATTCTTGCCTGAAAAATCCTATGGACAGAGGAGCCTAGTGGGCTACAGTCCATAGGGTTGCAAAGAGTCAGACATAACTGAAGCAACTTAGCATATCATTATAATAGTGCCTTAAAGACTTTTCATGTCTATACAACATTTTATTCTAATGTCACTCTTTTAGACATATGCTGCTAAGTCACTTTAGTCGTGTCTGACTCTGTGCGACCCCATAGACAGCAGCCACCAAGCTCCCCCGTCCCTGGGATCCTCCAGGCAAGAACACTGGAGTGGGTTGCCATTTCCTTCTCCAATTTTAGACATACAAGGTAGATACTAATTTTCACATGAGGGAAATAAGGCATAGAGAATAGTTTAGTTTCAATTCTGTGTGCTTTCCCTTGGGACCACACTTATCATGATGATATTCTATTATTACAAATATGTACTATAAATTATACCATATTATAAGGTGTTACAGATGTGACTAACTGGGAACTATAATGTGACCCAAATTTGCTGCCTGAATTAAGATATCTATCTATCTATAATTCAACATAAAAATTTTAAGTAAGTGCAGGTAGATCAGTGAACTGGAAGACAGAGTAATGTATATCACCTAGATTGAGCAGAAAAAAATTTAAGAGACCTCTGAGACAACATCAAGCATATGGAGGCCCAGATGGAGAAGAGAGAAAGGGGCAGAGAATTTACTTGAAAAAATAAAAGCTGAAAACATCCATAACCTTGGAAAGGAACAGACACCCAGATCCAGGGAGTACAGAGTGTCCAAACAAGATGAACCCAAAGAGACCCACACCAAGACAGATTATAATATTTAGAAGGGCATAAATTAAAGGTACAGAATCTTGAAAGCAGCAGAGAAAGTCAACCAGTTACATATAAGTGAACTCCCGTGTGACTGTTAGCTTACTTTTCAGCAGAAACGTTTTAGGCAGAAGTGAGTGGTACCATATATTTAAAGTGATAAAAGGAGAAAACCTACAACCAAGAATACTCAGTAAGGTTATTACTAAGATTTGAAGGGGAAATAGAATTTTATGGATAAGCACAAGCTGAAAATTTTCAAACCGCTAAATCGGCTTTAAAAGAAATGTTCAAAAGACTTCTCTAAGGAGAAAAGACAAAAAATAGAAACACAACTAGAAACATTTAAATTACAGAAGAAGAAGGCAAACATACAGTAAAAGTAGTATCAGCCATGTATAAAGTTAGTAGTAGAGTTAAAAGACAAAAGTAAAAGCATCAATGTCTATAATAACTAAGGGATACAAAACCCCCAAAAGATGTAAAATATGGTAACAAGAAAGTTAAATGTGGTTTGGAGGAGTAAAAATGCAGGGTTGTTAGCATATAGTTGAACTTGAGATCACTAACTTATAATAAACACATATGCATTGGTATTAAAGATACACCTGGTAATCACAAGTCAGAAGCCTATAATAGATATACACACATGCATGAAAAGAGAAAGGAATCCAGATGTAATATTGAAGACAGTTGTCAAATCACAAGGAAAGAGAGTGAAAGAAGAAACAAAAAGAACTACAAAACCTCCAAAACAGTAAACACAGTGACAATAAGTACATACATATCAACAGTTACTTGAAATGTGAATGGATTAAATGGTCCAATCAAAAGATATAGAGAGGCTGAATGGAGTAAAAAACAAGGCCCATATGTATGGTGCCTGGATGAGAGTCATTTCAGATCTAAAGACATACACAGACTGAAAACAAAGGGCAGGAAAGAGGTTTTATATGCAAATGGAAACAAAAAGAAAGCTGGGCAGTACTTACATCAGATAAGATAGACTTGAAAACAAAGACTGCAGTAAGAGATAAAGAAGGACATCACATAATGATAAATGGATCAAATCAACAAGAAAATTAACAATTGTAAACATGTGTATACCCAACATAGGAGCACCTAAATGCAAATAGCACATGTTAATAAACACAAAGGGAGAGATTGAGAGTGATACAATAATAGTAGGGGACTTTAACAGGCCCCTCATATCAACAGGCAGGTCTTGTTGACAGAAAATCAATATGGAAACACTGTTCCTAAATGACAGATTAGACCACATGGATTTCATAAGTCTCATGAAATTTAAGAAGATTGAAATCACATCAAATATCTTACTCTACAACAGTGCTAATGAGATCATTACTATAAGGAGGAAAAAAAACCTGCAAAAAACACAAACGTGGAAACTAAACAATATGCTACTAAACAACCAATGGGTTACTGAAGGAATCAAAGAAGGAATTGAAACACTTTTGGAGACAAATAAAAATGGAAACACAATGATCGGTATCTATGGAACATAATAAAAGCAGTTCTAAGAGGAAAGTTTACAGTGATACCAGATTACTTCAGGAGACAGAAAAAATCTCAAATAAGTAATCAAACCTTATACCTAAAGGAACTAGAAAAGGAGGGACAAGCAAAACTTGAAATTAGTAGAAGGAAAGAAATCATAAAAATCAGAGAAAAAGTAAATGAAATAGAGACTTAAAGAAAGAAAAGATCAATGAAACTAAGACCTGGTTCTTAAAAAGACCAACAAAGTTGGTAAACTTTAGCCAGACTCATCATGGGCCCAAATAAAATCAGTAGTAAAAAAGAAGTTAAAACTGACACCATTAAAATGCAAAGAAACATGAGAAATTACTATGAACTGTTACATACCTTCTAGGTTGTAAAAGACAATCTAGAAGAAATGAATAAATTCCTAGAAATATACAGTTCAAAAGATTGATTAAGGAAGAAATAGGAAATATGAACAAACTGATTACCAGTAATGACATTGAGTCATTAATTTAAAAATCCACCCCCCCCACACCCAAATAAAAGTCCAGGACTAAATGGCCTCACCAATGAGTTTTACCAAACATTTAAAGGACCATTGAAATCTGTCCTTCTCAAGCTACTTCAAAAATCTGAAGGGAAAGGAACATTTCTGAACTCATTCTATGAGGTCAACATCACCCTGATACTAAAACCAGATGGAATTTCTACACAAAAAAGAGAATCAAGGTCAATATCACTGATAAAGCTAGATGTAACAATTTTCAACAAAATAATAGCAAACTGAATTCAACAGTACTTTGAAAGGAATATATAATAACATGATCAGGTGGAATTTATCCCAATGGTGCAAGGATAGTTTGGTATCCAAAAACCAATCAATGTCATAACATTAGCAAGTTGAAAAAAATTTTATTACCTCAATAGATGTAGAAAAACTTTTATCAAAATTCAACATGCATTTATGATAAACAATAGAGAGGGAACTTATCACAGCATAATAAGAGACATATATGACAGCCAATGTCATACCCAATGGTGAAAAGCTGAAAGCATTTCTACTGGGATCAGGATCAGAACAAGGATGCCGGTTATTGCCACTTTATTTAATATAGTATTGTAAGTCCTAGCCACAGCAGTCAAATAAGAAAAATAAATAGAAAGAATCCAAATTGAAACAGAAGAATTAAAACTATCGTTGTTTGTGATGACCTGACTCTATATAGTAGGAGGAGGAGGAGCAGAGTAGCAGTGTTAATCACTCAGTTGTGTCCAGCTCTTTGTGACGCAGTGGACTGTAGCTTGCCAGGCTCATCTGGCCATGGAATGCTCCAGGCAAGAATACTGGAGTGGATTACCATTTCCTTCTCCGATATTGTATATAGAAAATCCTAAAGTCGCCATCAAAAAAAACTTAGAAATAATGAATGAATTCAATAAAGCGACAGGCCTCACAATTAATATCCAAAAGTTTTCTATGATTCTATACACTGACAACAAAACATCAGACAGAGAAATTAAGAAAACAACCCAATTTACAATTGTATCCTAAGGAGTAAAATGCCTGTGAATGAAATGTTAGTCACACAGTTCAGTTCAGTTCAGTTGCTCAGTCGTGTCCAACTCTTTGCGACCCCATGAATCACAGCATGCCAGGCCTCCATGTCCATCACCATCTCCCAGAGTTCACTCAGATTCACGTCCATCAAGTCCGTGATGCCATCCAGCCATCTCATCCTCGGTCGTCCCCTTCTCCTCCTGCCCCCAATCCCTCCCAGCATCAGAGTCTTTTCCAATGAGTCAACTCTTCGCATGCAGTGGCCAAAGTACTGGAGTTTCAGTTTTAGCATCATTCCTTCNGCCATCCAGCCATCTTATCCTCTATTGTCCCCTTCTCCTCCTGCCCCCAATCCCTCCCAGCATCAGAGACTTTTCCAGTGAGTCAACTCCTCGCATGAGGTGGCCAAAGTACTGGAGTTTCAACTTCAGCATCATTCCTTCCAAAGAAATCCCAGGGTTGATCTCCTTCAGAATGGACTGGTTGGATCTCCTTGCAGTCCAAGGGACTCTCAAGAGTCTTCTCCAGCACCACAGTTCAAAAGCATCAATTCTTCGGTGCTCAGCCTTCTTCACAGTCCAACTCTCACATCCATACATGACCACAGGAAAAACCATAGCCTTGACTAGACGGACCTTAGTCGGCAAGGTAATGTCTCTGCTTTTGAATAGACTATCTAGGTTGGTCATAACTTTTCTTCCAAGGAGTAAGCGTCTTCTAATTTCATGGCTGCAGTCACCATCTGCAGTGATTTTGGAGCCCCCCAAAATAAAAGTCTGACACTGTTCCCACTGTTTCCCCATCTATTTCCCTTGAAGTGATGGGACTGGATGCCATGATCTTCGTTTTCTGAATGTTGAGCTTTAAGCCAACTTTTTCGCTCTCCTCTTTCATCAAGAGGCTTTTTAGCTCTTCTTCACTTTCTGCCATAACGGTGGTGTCATCTGCATATCTGAGGTCATTGATATTTCTGCCGGCAATCTTGATTCTGGCTTGTGTTTCTTCCAGTCCAGCGTTTCTCATGATATACTCTGCATATAAGTTAAACAAGCAGGGTGACAATATACAGCCTTGACATACTCTTACTCTGAAGTAAATATCATTTTATTTACTTTTATTGGGGTATCATTGATTTATAATATTGTTTAAGTTTCAGGGGTACAATGTAGTGATTCACAGTTTTAAAAGGTTATCCTCCATTTACAGTTATCATAAAATAATGACTATATTCCCTGTGCTGCACATATCATTTTATCATTAAATATTATGGAGCTTTATACTTTTTTCCTACAGTAAAATGGGGTGGGGTGTAGTGTGAGGCAATTTTTATTTTCCAGCCATGACTTCACTGCTTTATATAGATTTGGAGTCTTTACAAAGTAGGCAAATATTACAGTTGATTGAGCTGATTCGTAAGTTAGTCATTTTCGGGGAAGCAAACCAGTAAGGTGGGTCTCAGAACCAGTCAGGTGAGGTGGACAAGTGATAATTCTGCAATAGGAGCAAACTCTGGCTTGCTCTCAGAGGTGTTTTGACTCCTTTTATTGAGAGGCAGCCTCAGCCATTCTGAAGAAACTCTGATCCCTGCCCTCCAAGACCCTCCCAGGGTGAAGGACTGCGGTGTTGAGGATGGTGATGTCTTGCTAAAGGGTGCTCTGCCAGGTGGTAACAGGAGGTTCAGTGGTCAGAAACTGAGCAGGTTTTGGTTCAATACAGAGTTTTGATCAACAGGGCAACAGAAAGGTCTTTTTGTCACAAGCTTGTCTTGTGGCAGGATCGACATTTCTTGAGAAATGTGGTGGAAGGCTTCCTTAGTTTGGGTGCTGAGATGGTCCTGATGACTTCTGTTGATTCCTTCCCAGCCAGGGCAAAATCTGGCTTTCTGACTCGTCATCACGTTTAGCATAGAATTCAGTGAATGTTGGAAGGTCAGAAAGGGTTTGTTTGATTCTAGTGACTTTACCAAATGGTCCTTGCTCAGAGCACCTTTACAACCTTGCTTCTCAGATAACCAGAAAGCCCATTCCTTAAACAAGGTGTCAGTAAGTTAAAAATTATCTTTTATTTATGACCATTTGAAACATTTGAGTCCTGAGCTAGCCTATTAATTGGTGTATGTGCATGTGAGCCAAGTCGCTTCAGTTGTATCCGACTCTTTGCAACCTGCGGACCATAGCCCACCAGGCTCCTCTGTCTGTGGGATTCTACAGGCAAGAATACTAGAGAGGGTTGCTATGACCTCCTCCAGGGAATCTTCCCGACCCAGGGATCAAACCCGTGTTTCTTATGTCTCCTGCATTGGCAGGCAGGTTCTTTATCACTAGCACCACCTGGGAAGCCCATTAAATTGTATAGTAAATATGATAATAGTTTATAGAATGTGACCATATCTGGACAAAGAAATGACTATATTTTCATCTGTTTTTTTAGAGATGCAAAAAAGAAACTGAGGCTCGCTCTTTGCTCTGCAGATTCTGTGGCTTTCCCAGTGCTAACCCACTCAACAAGAAATGGTTTACCAGACCATACAGACCCAGAAGGTAGGTTGCTATGTGAGAGTTTAGTTTTTTCCTATGCTTTATAGGAACCATATGAAACTGCCAGTAATTCACCTCTATTTAAACTATACAGCAGTTCCATCCAGTTCAACTTAACACATTTAGCGTCAGTTAAGGGCACTTGGGTTACTGATGGTTTGTGAAAATGTTCTCTGATTGGTTCTGCTTAATTATAATGATACAGACATAACTGACATCCCACAGGCTGAGGGATGACCTTCAGTTTATATAAAGCCTATGGAACTTCTCAACAGTAACAGAATTCTGATTTTTTTTATTTAGACAATGAAATTGTCTGCTTCTTAAAAGTGCAGATAGCTGAAGCAATTAACTTACAAGATAAGAGCTTAATGGCTCAGCTTCAGGAAACAATGCGTTGCGTGTGCCGTTTTGATAACCGGACCTGTAGGAAGCTGCTGGCGTCTATCGCAGAGGACTACAGGTAACATCCCCAACCTATTTCACTTGAATGCCTGTTTTCAGCTGCAAGTATTTTCTTCTCAGCCCTTATTTCAGAAATGAATCTAGGCTCACGGCAAAGTGCTGGGCTTTTCTGGATGTAGATTTCCCGGCAACATTTGTGGATATTTAGTCTGGAAGTATAGTTGTAAGCAAGCAGCTCTTACTAGGGCTTCTCAGATAGCTCAGTTGGTAAAGAATCTGCCTGCAACACAGGAGACCTCAGTTCGATTCCTGGGTTGGAAAGATCTGCTGGAGATGGGATAGGCTGCCGACTCCAGTATTCTTGGGTTTCTTGTGGCTCAGCTGGTAAAGAATCTGCCTGTGGTGCAATTCGATCCCTGGGTTGGGAAGATCCCTCGGAGAAGGGAAAGGCTACCCACTCCAGTATTCTGGCCTGGAGAATTCCATGGACTGTATAGTCCATGGGGTCACAAAAAGTCAGACGCGACTGAGCGTCTTTCATTCACTCACTCACTAGCAGAGTACAGTTGACTTCAGCTTTGCCCAAAAGCATCTTTGGTGGAGGTGGGGCCAGGATTACTAGGATGTCATTTCCCTCTTTTAGTGGTGATAGAAAAGACTGCTTCCATGGACCAGGGAAGCAGGAGGAGTCCTAGGAATTGTTATCATTTGCCTGTTGCCTGTCACTGCTGACATTTAAGTTAAGAAGCTTAGGAAGTAAAGAGGCTTAGGGAATGGATGCTCTAATGATTGTTGCGTTTAGACTATAAGCAGATAATTGGTGGTATATTTAGTGATCTCGTGGCATATCAGCCTGTATTTTGTTGTTATTTTAGTCTTTTGTAGCAGTCAACTTCCTGTTAAGTACGAGGTTCTGCCAGCATGGAGACTGTGCTCCAATGCAGAACAGACCAGTGATGTGAAGAGATTTAGTAGTGTTTAGGGAGTTAGGGAGCTTAGTGTTCAGGCCAGTAAATGGTTCTGTTTCTTTCTTTCCTATTTTTTAAAATTGAAATATAGTTGATTTACAGTGTTAAATTAGTTTCAGGTGTACAACATCGTGATTCGCTCTTTCTAAACATTGTACTTCAGTGAAAGTTGTTATAAAGTGTTGGTTCTGTTCTCTGTTTTGGCTGTACCGGGTCTTCATTGCTGCGTGAGGGCTTTCTCTGTGGTGCGCAGCCTCCTCACCGCGGTGGCTTCTCTGGTTGCAGAGCGCAGGCTCCAGGGTGTGCCGGCTTCAGGAGTTTGCAGCATATGCGGGCTCTAGCGCTTAGGCTCAGTAGCTGCGGCACGCAGGTTTAGTTGCCCCTCGACATGTGACATCTTCCCGGACGAGGGATCGAACCCATGTTCCCTGCTTTGGCAGGCGGACTTGCAGCTACCAGACCGCTAGGGAAGTCCTGACTCTGTTTCTTGACCTGGCAACATAATCAGTTCTCAGGATGGTTGTCTGCAGCCCGATAGGCTCATTTGTAAAACCAGAGTCTTTGAGGTCGTTTTTTCCCTTTGGAGAAAAGTTAGGACTCTTTCCAGGGAGGGTGTGCACCGTGTGTCTGGTGTCCTGCAGTGTCTTTCCTTTCAGGAAGAGGGCCCCCTACATTGCTTACCTCACTCGCTGTCGACAAGGACTGCAGACCACACAGGCTCACCTGGAAAGGCTACTGCAGAGGGTTCTGCGGGACAAAGAGGTGGCCAATCGGTACTTCACCACCGTCTGCGTGAGGTTGCTGCTTGAGAGCAAAGAGAAGAAGATCAGGGAGTTCATTCAAGGTAACCAGAGACCCTTCGGTGAAGCCGTATGTTAGCGGGAAGATTTGGCAAGTTTTCTTTTGCTACTTTTTAAGTACCTACGTGTCTTAAGAGCAGTTCCTTAAATTCCCAGTTATTTCTTAGTAATTAAACCTTGATGTTCAGCTAGTAAATATCATGTTTATCCTGGTTGAATATCTATAGTTTATTTAAAAGTTGGAAAAATTAACAAAGTTTTGGATGCACCCAATTTTTCTTATTTTTTTTTTAAACAAAGCATATCACTTTGTAACAAACCTCTTGTTCTTAAACTTCTACACATGTCTTAACCTTTCCCCTGTTTTTAATGATTTGCATGTGTTTTCTCCCCAAATGAGACCATGTCCAGTTACCTCCAGCCTTGAGAGCATGGTAGCTGCATAGCTAGTGGATTATGATTCCAGTAGTTTTCTATTTTTAACTACTTTCTAATAATTTCCTATTTAAAATTGTTCAAATACTCTGTTTTAAAGCATATTATTTTGCATTGGAGACTTTCAGAAACTCACAGCCGCTGATGATAAAACCGCCCAGGTGGAAGATTTTCTGCAGTTCCTGTACGGCGCGATGGCCCAGGACGTCATATGGCAGAACGCGAGTGAGGAACAGCTTCAGGACGCTCAGCTGGCCATCGAGCGAAGTGTGATGAACCGGATCTTCAAACTTGCCTTCTACCCGAATCAGGATGGGGACATACTCCGTGACCAGTGAGTGCTCCTGCCTGTGATGGACTAAGTAGGGCTATCCTAGCCAGCCCATAGTTGAGACAAGCTATTCACCAGACATATCTGAGTAATAAAGGAAAAGATACATGTTTCCTTTTTGCACCTCTCAGAGTTACCAGACCGGAAAGAAGGAAAGTGCTCTGTTCTCAGAGATGCGGGGTATTGGGCTGGAGGGTCGTGTACACTGGTCTGGCCGCTGTGGAAGGCACTGCTGTTTACTCTGCCACAGCTATCCTTCCCTTCTTTCTACTACCTACTGTTACCCTTCAGATCAGGACTTGGATCTCACTTCCTCAGGGGAAACCCCTCCTAGCCTGTCTGCCTGGGTGAGATGCCCTGGCAGGGCAGGGCTGCCTCAGGCCTGGGTACCTTTCTTTAGCACTTGCCGCCATTGCAGTTTTACACTTGAGTCGTGGTTTCTCAAGCTGGCACGGCTGACATTTCGGGCCAGATGATTCTTTAATGTGGGAGGCTGTCCTGTGCCTTGTGGGACATGTAGCATCATGGCTGGCCTTGGCGGGTAGTACCCTGCCAGCTGTGAGAAGCACACTGTCTCCAGACACTGCCAAGTGCCCCTTACGGGCAGAACCGCCTCCTGTTGCAGATCACTGGTTTGTGTGATTGTTTGATGAACGCCTCGGTCCTCCACCAGATGGTTCCTTCCATGAGTGCAGGAACACAACGCTTCATTCATCTCTCCATCAGGGCATCAAGAACAGTGTGTGACTTCTGATATGTACTTCTTATTTATTGAGAATGATATGTATTTGAATATCAAAGTATCAAGAAGTGTGTGGCATATGAATTAAATCTCAATAAAGCCTATTTCTAAAAACAATCCTAAAAATACTAATCTTGAAAAAAAAATATCTAGAAGGATAACAGTGGCTATTTGGAGGTAGTGAGACAGCATTTTAATTTTCTCCTCTTCTGCATTTTCTCGACCACTGGTTTACGACCCGGTTTCTGCCCCCAAGTGTGTTGCTCAGTGGCCGCCGTGTGCCCCCAGCAGCGACAGTGACTCACTGTGCCAGCGACCCTGAGGGGCCCATGTAATAGGACCTCAGGGTGGGACACTGGTGGTTTCTGTAAGATTTTTTTTTCCATGGAAATTTAAAGATAGCTCATGTATGTCTGAGAGAGCTCACTTTGGTGTGAGTGGGTTGGGATCGCTCCCACCTGCCTCTCTCACTTGTTCCTAGACTCAGGCGTTTTGCCCCTCCCCAAGTTTCTGTACGCAATTTGCCAGCTGGGTTCTGTTTTCTCTCCAGAGCCCCAGTTTTTGGCTTCCAGGGTGGGATAAGGAATGGGAACATTCAGACTACTTACTGCGGAGAGCACCTTTAAAGCCGATTATGCCTCTGTCTCCTCCATGTCATCTTTGCAGGTTTATAGAGAGTTAGCACTGTGTTCTGGAAAGAACACTCGAAGGCAGGAGGCTGGGTGTAGCCTCTGCTCACCACTGTGTGGCCTTAGGGAGATCCTTCACCGTTTTAGGCCTAATCCTTGTCCTCTCTGAAATGAGAGGTGAACGTCCTCAGCGTCCCTTCTCCATCAAAGCGTCTGTGTTCTCCAGTTTCTGGCCTTTGACCCCTCCACTTCTTGGCCTGTTCACCAGTTAGCTTGTCCAGGCTAAGGAATCCCCTCACCTCTCCCGTGGGTGCTGCCCTAGTCCAGAAAGGAGGGGTTCCCACTCTTCCCTCTGCGTCCCCTTGGCTCACTGAGCCTTTCTAAGCAGATCCTAAGTGTGAGAGTTTTTGACCAAGACAGAAAGAATACTTACAGCTAAGAGAGAGTCTCAACTGTTATGGTAATCTGTATCTGGAAGTGAGTCTAAAATGGTTTAAATGTGTTTTGAGGAAACCGATTATGACTACCTACATACCTTCTTTTCTGAATTATATATTTACATATGTGTTTTGGGGCATTTTCAGGGTTCTTCATGAACATATTCAGAGATTGTCTAAAGTAGTGACTGCAAATCACAGAGCTCTTCAGATACCAGAGGTAATAACAGTTTATACAGTATGGATGGTATTATTCAATTAAAAGTGTCTTGGTGTACTATGTACATGTTACCAATTTTTCAGGGAAGCAGAATATAGTTAAGTTATAAAGAAACCACTTGCACTGGATGTCCTTCAGTCGATAAAATTCTCAAAGGTCTTTCCGTGGATTAAAATTCCGTAGCCTGGGAAGGGACCTTAGTAGTAAGAGGTGAGTGGAGGGAGGGCCAGCCTGGGGGAGCCACTGCTCTGATACCACCCCCTTTAGGCAGGGCTTCCTGCTCACAGCTCACTCCTCCTGCGGCAGCCACAGTCTCCACGCATGCTTTTATACTCATATAGAGCCTCGAAGTCCTAACCACACAACAGCCAGTGTTCTTTCCAGAACATTCTGCAGGAATGTCCCATATGAAGGGCTCTGGTGGAACTTCAAAGAAAGTGAAAACTCCTGTTCAGGAGAGGGAACTGAATCTGAATGTGACCTCAGAATTACCTTTTAGTTCCTGATACTAACATAATTTTACCTGTCTTACACCTCTTACAAAATCAGAAAACAGGAAAGTTTTAGGTATATGAGTTTTCTGGTTGTTTCGTTAGAATCTGGATATTAATTGGCATAAAATTTTTAATTGTCCTTGATTTCTAGAGCTGCTGCAGCACAGGTACATACTAATTTTTAAGTTATTTTAAAAGTAGCTTGTCGGTTCTTTTGGAATCAGCTTCAATACATAGATAAGTCCCATTCTAGCTCTTTAAGAAAGATAGTTGGTTAAAATTTTATGAATTCTAGGTTCTGTGTTATCATATGCCTCTACTATATAACTGGGTGTGTTTGTTTGTTTTTCCGTTGGGACTGCATCATGCAGCTTGGGGATCTTAGTTCCCCAGTGACCGGGGATGGAACCTGGCCCCCTGGCAGTGAGAGCTCAAAGCCCTAACCACTCAACGGCCAGGGAATTCCCCTGGGTGGTTTTATTTTAAAATGCAAAGCAAATAATTTAAAAGCTTAAAAGTTAGGCTTCAATCCTGAAGTGGGAGGGTTGGGAGGAATTGCAATTTGGTTTTTCTGCAAAAAGGAAAATTGCAATTTGGTTTTTCTGAAAAAGGGAAAAGGCAGTGGCTTCACCCATCTGCCTCCTGACGTGGAGGTGGCTCTGGTCACTGCCTTCCACCTGCATGACGGTCTGTGTGTGGTCTCGCTTAGGTTTATCTTAAGGAGGCACCGTGGCCCTCGGCACANGAAGGCAGGAGGCTGGGTGTAGCCTCTGCTCACCACTGTGTGGCCTTAGGGAGATCCTTCACCGTTTTAGGCCTAATCCTTGTCCTCTCTGAAATGAGAGGTGAACGTCCTCAGCGTCCCTTCTCCATCAAAGCGTCTGTGTTCTCCAGTTTCTGGCCTTTGACCCCTCCACTTCTTGGCCTGTTCACCAGTTAGCTTGTCCAGGCTAAGGAATCCCCTCACCTCTCCCGTGGGTGCTGCCCTAGTCCAGAAAGGAGGGGTTCCCACTCTTCCCTCTGCGTCCCCTTGGCTCACTGAGCCTTTCTAAGCAGATCCTAAGTGTGAGAGTTTTTGACCAAGACAGAAAGAATACTTACAGCTAAGAGAGAGTCTCAACTGTTATGGTAATCTGTATCTGGAAGTGAGTCTAAAATGGTTTAAATGTGTTTTGAGGAAACCGATTATGACTACCTACATACCTTCTTTTCTGAATTATATATTTACATATGTGTTTTGGGGCATTTTCAGGGTTCTTCATGAACATATTCAGAGATTGTCTAAAGTAGTGACTGCAAATCACAGAGCTCTTCAGATACCAGAGGTAATAACAGTTTATACAGTATGGATGGTATTATTCAATTAAAAGTGTCTTGGTGTACTATGTACATGTTACCAATTTTTCAGGGAAGCAGAATATAGTTAAGTTATAAAGAAACCACTTGCACTGGATGTCCTTCAGTCGATAAAATTCTCAAAGGTCTTTCCGTGGATTAAAATTCCGTAGCCTGGGAAGGGACCTTAGTAGTAAGAGGTGAGTGGAGGGAGGGCCAGCCTGGGGGAGCCACTGCTCTGATACCACCCCCTTTAGGCAGGGCTTCCTGCTCACAGCTCACTCCTCCTGCGGCAGCCACAGTCTCCACGCATGCTTTTATACTCATATAGAGCCTCGAAGTCCTAACCACACAACAGCCAGTGTTCTTTCCAGAACATTCTGCAGGAATGTCCCATATGAAGGGCTCTGGTGGAACTTCAAAGAAAGTGAAAACTCCTGTTCAGGAGAGGGAACTGAATCTGAATGTGACCTCAGAATTACCTTTTAGTTCCTGATACTAACATAATTTTACCTGTCTTACACCTCTTACAAAATCAGAAAACAGGAAAGTTTTAGGTATATGAGTTTTCTGGTTGTTTCGTTAGAATCTGGATATTAATTGGCATAAAATTTTTAATTGTCCTTGATTTCTAGAGCTGCTGCAGCACAGGTACATACTAATTTTTAAGTTATTTTAAAAGTAGCTTGTCGGTTCTTTTGGAATCAGCTTCAATACATAGATAAGTCCCATTCTAGCTCTTTAAGAAAGATAGTTGGTTAAAATTTTATGAATTCTAGGTTCTGTGTTATCATATGCCTCTACTATATAACTGGGTGTGTTTGTTTGTTTTTCCGTTGGGACTGCATCATGCAGCTTGGGGATCTTAGTTCCCCAGTGACCGGGGATGGAACCTGGCCCCCTGGCAGTGAGAGCTCAAAGCCCTAACCACTCAACGGCCAGGGAATTCCCCTGGGTGGTTTTATTTTAAAATGCAAAGCAAATAATTTAAAAGCTTAAAAGTTAGGCTTCAATCCTGAAGTGGGAGGGTTGGGAGGAATTGCAATTTGGTTTTTCTGCAAAAAGGAAAATTGCAATTTGGTTTTTCTGAAAAAGGGAAAAGGCAGTGGCTTCACCCATCTGCCTCCTGACGTGGAGGTGGCTCTGGTCACTGCCTTCCACCTGCATGACGGTCTGTGTGTGGTCTCGCTTAGGTTTATCTTAAGGAGGCACCGTGGCCCTCGGCACAGTCAGAAATCAGGACAATAAGTGCTTACAAGACACCCCGGGACAAAGTGCAGTGCATCCTGAGAATGTGCTCCACGATCATGAACCTCCTGAGCCTGGCCAACGAGGACTCCGTCCCAGGGGCAGATGACTTCGTCCCCGTGCTGGTGTTTGTGTTGATCAAGGTAGATCCTCGCTCCCTCCTGGGAGAAGAGTTTCTTTGGCGTCCTGAGTCGGGCGATGTGCAGAGGTTCGCCGGGTGTTACGGACTTAGCCTCTTTTACAAGTTTCCAGCTCTGTGATACACAGGAAGAAAGTAGCTAACGTCAGGTTATGTTCTGTCTAGAAGTTAGGGTTTTCCAAAGAAGGGAAGAGCTAGATTCCTAGATGAACATTTTCAGCTTTTTAGAGCAACGCCCGAGTCTCACTTGGAGCTCGGTGGGTGATTACTGAGTGAATGAATGAGGGCAGGCTCTCTGGTCGTAATGGCTTTATCTTCTGTCCTGTTGAATTCTTCATAGTGGTTATCACATAAACTACTACATTTTCCTGTCATCTTTCTCCTCGTTTGACCTCATGTTTTTAATTGTACCATACTGTTTTTTAAAGTACTGACACCTCTTGTCCTTTTTTGACTTTAAAGTGTCACCATTCAAATGGTTTATTTTGAACATTTTGGTTTGGAGGTGGGGACCCTGCAGATGGGGTGCACAATAGCCACCCAGTATGTGTTCCAGTCAGCTCAGCCCTCTGGTGATGTCTAAAGTGTATTTGACATATAGGTTACTAATGCTTAATGTTGCGGTATTTCTGCAGCCTGAACTCTTAGCTCAGAGTCAGAGCCCTAACTCTGAATCAGTGTGCGGTCAGCTTTCTTCACTCCTCCTATTGCCCGTTGCTCAGCTCTCTTCCATAGGTGATGTGTTTAGTCTCTACGCAGAGAGCTCTAAGCCCCTTTTAAGGAACAGGCCTTATCTTGTCCTCCTGATTTAACACACCTGAACCTGGAGGTGAACAAGCAGGAGTTTTTCTGTGCAACCTCCTGCAGCAGAGGGCCTACGCTTTTTTAGTTTTTTTTTTTTTTTCTTTCTTGGCTGGTTCTACCCATATTTACTAAACAGATATAACTCAATTTGTCTGCAGCATTTCCTTCCTTATCTGGAATCCTGGGATGTTGAGTGAAGCCACTGGGATTAGTTCAGCCCCTCTAAGGACCAGTGAGGTCAAGTGCTTCGTTAGGCTAGAAAACTCTAGATGGTTGAGCTAGGATTAGAACCTGTCTTCTTTCCAATACACTGTTGCTCCTCACAGTAACTCAGGTTTACAAATTAGTTCCAAAAAGGATTTGGGGGATTATTTTCAAAAGGACTGGTATCTCTTTTTCACAGGAAAACATTTGAAAGATGTTACCATAAATGATTTTTCCGGCTGAGTAATTGACTTTATTTTTCACTTCTCTAGGCAAATCCACCCTGTTTGCTGTCCACTGTTCAGTACATCAGTAGCTTTTATGCCAGCTGTCTGTCTGGAGAGGAGTCCTATTGGTGGATGCAGTTCACAGCAGCCGTGGAATTCATTAAGACTATCGATGACCGAAAGTGAACAAGACAAAGGCCCACCAAGGCAGCAGACTTAGCTGGGCAAACAGATCTCTTAGAAATGTACCAGCTGCTTTGAAAGCTGAAGATTGTTTTTGTATAATATTGTACAGTGTTCAGACCTTTTAAAACAGATCTTTACTAAACAGATTAATGAGCTAACAAGCAGGTTCTCTTTTCTTTGGGTTCTTTTCCTTTCTGAGTTGCATATTTCATTAATTTCTTGTCCCCACATAGAGAATAGTACTGCAAAAAGGGACCACATTTTTTAGATATTTTGAAATACAAAAAGAAAAAAAAAAACCAATCTCCTAGAAAATTCCTAGATCTCTGTTTATGGATACTCATTCTTTCTTTTCATTAAAAAAAAAAAAAGAACAGTACACCTCTTTCAAGATGCTGTCTAATCTTGGATGCATCTAACAGAAGGAAAATACCAGTTGCACTGAGGATTATAATAGTGGTGACGTTAGTGGCATTATCTATAAATACACTCACCTAAATTGAAAAGCTAAGAAGGAAATGTAAATATGATATATATTTATATTTGATGTAATATGGACATCTTCAGAGTCTAATAAACAAGGAATATTGCTGATTGTAGGTTGTCATGTACCCTCTTGTGAAATGGTTTCCTTGACAACATTTAAGCTGAGCTTAAAAGCAAAAGGCGAACAAATACACAGAAGTATTTATTAAAGTCTAACACAGTTTATTGAACTTTCTAGGTATGGAGTTTGATGCACAGGGCTGCCTTTGATGAGGGGTATAGAACTTATTGAATATATCACTTAGACTTTCTCATCTTTGAGCCTGCAGTAGGAGATAGACTGTTTAATCATCATACATGGCATACAAAGGAACAGTAGATATCTAACCCATCCTTGTGGTACTTCTCATCTGAAATGCTAAATATAGTGTAGAAACCCCAGCCAGAACTCCTTACAAACCTGTAACTGTAATATATTTTTGATGATGATTCACATTGAATGCACAGACCAGGAATTCAGTGAATGTCAGTTTTTTTAAAAACTAATTTGTATTGTCTGCTTTAGTGATACAAGTTTTACTAGTGATAAACTATTTTAATCAACCATACTATTCTTATGGGGGGAAAATCTATTTTGGCAGGTTTCTGTGCCTTTGTTTCCCTCTTCTGAACAAAAATATGTGTTTCTGTATTTTGGTTTGATCGTGTGTTGCTAAATAATCAGGAATGGGTTTTGGTGTCTGAGAAACAGGCCAAGGAGGCCCACCAAAGCTTCAAGCACAAGTCTTACACATAGGCCATCACTGACTGGTTTCGCTCTGTATGATTCCTAAACGTATTTAACTTCTTTTATGAAAATTGGTCCCCTCCTTTGAGTCTCTTGTTGCTGGCAGCATTTCCAGGCATGTTTAAGGGAACTGTGACCAACAGCCTTGAGCAGATAAGGACAGAGGCTGTCTCTCCAGGAACTCTGTGCTCCACTGTGCCTAAAGAAGCTGGGTTTTCTTTATGCCTTGACCTCTTCTCATTCCTTTACTCTAAAATACTGAGATACGTTGCAGAGGATTGTGAGATGAGGTTTCTGCCTTTTAGGGGCAAATCAAAATTAAAGTAGTACTGAAAAATGTCCTCTTGAACGTTAGATCAAGAAATCTATGTACAGTCATGCTTCATGGACTGTAACGGTCAAGCTCATTTAGGTCTTAGAAGTCAGATCCCATCATAGATACTTTACAAGACAAACTGTCTTAACATAATTTCTAAGGCAGAGGGGGGAGTTCAGCACTTGATTCAGTAAATATTAAGTCAACAGAAGTCTTGGAATAGTTGAAATTTATTGTTTGGGGATTTAACTCAGAAGTCAATGCAATTTTTCACCCCCGTGGTGGTTACTAACTCTATTCCATGTTGTTACTACGGAAATAAATATGAAGATGTGGACACTGCATGGGGCTCTTTTCCGTGGAGGTGGTGAGTTTGTATCTCCTAGAGGCAGGAGGTAGGGCTCTGCAGGGCTTGAGACAGTTGTGAGAGGAGGACCTCAGAGGTTTGGCTCACAGCTACTTCCGAGATGGAGGTGGGTGCCTGTGTCTTGACTCAGGTGCCGGCAGAGAAGCGCACAGCCCAGCTGTTTAAGGTTAAGCTGTTTTCTCCTGAAAGCCGGTCAGGAGTAAGGACTGCTTCAGCGTTAACTGCCACTGGTAGTTTTGTAAAACAGGCTTTAGTATAGTGTTGAGTTCTGAGTTCAGGAGTTGGTAACTGCCTGGGCTTCCCAGGTGCCTCAGCAGTCAAGCGTCTGCCTGCCAAGACAGGAAACTCATGTTCCATCTCTGGGTCAGGAGAAGGGCCTGGCAGCCCGCTCCAGTGTTCTTCCCGGGAAATCCCACGGACAGTGGAGGCTGACTGACTATAGTCCATTGGGTCACATAAGTCAGACACAGTTCAGTGACTAAACAACTGTGTGTGTGGCAGTGGTGGGCATGAGATAGGGAGGAATCTGATTTTATTCTTTCAGGAAAGAATATTTGTCTTTCAGCTGTTTCTTAGCACAGTTCCTCCCAGGACATAGGTTATATGAAGGATTGTGCAAAAATACAAAATCACACTTGGGAAACCTTCAGTAGCCACCAATTATTATGGAATTTACAAAGAAAATGAATGTTAAATGTTCACTGAAATTCTGTGGAACTATCTCACGAAAAAAATTAGTTCATATTTTGTATTAATACTCTGCTTCCAGAGATAGTTAAGTGATAGAATTACAGATTGAAGATTATCTTTTATTTGTAAAAGTATTATTTTTTAAATCTAGTAAACATTTTGTTTTCTTTCTCTACTTTAGGTCAAATCTCAGCCACAGTTAACTGATTTCTCCTACTCTGTCTTTTTAAAAACCTGTTTATAAAAGCCATTTTATACAGATGTGAAATCACTGTAAGGGGGTTGGGCTTTGTGATGTGGATGAGATGCATGAGTTTTCCTCTCCCTGTTGTGTCCTGGAAGCTTTTGTTTAATGTAGACTTCCAACCTACATGTTCCTGAGGTATGTAGCGAGAGAACTAAAACCCGTCCCAGGCAGTGACGAGGTCTGCTTTTGGCCACAGGAAGCTGTACCTGACTGTGCATGCCGGTCGGTACTGCTCCCTATTGCCTGCCGTGGGAATTCCGTGGCCAAGTAAAGATCAACATCGTGAAGATTTAACAGTTTCTGTGTCTGATGTGAAAAGGGAAAGTAGGAACACATTTGCTCAGAATTGTTAGTGGATTGTGTCGAAGTGATAGAATCGTTAGTGGATTCAACTTCCTCCATTGATGTGTGTCTTAGACTTTCTCTTCTGTTTCTGTTCCTGCTTTATTTTGTAAGGAAAAGTCTGCCTTCTGTTTAGTTCTTTTAACTAGCAAGTTTATTCTATATGTAATTGCCATACTTTAGGGGGGAAGTCAGAAAAGATCTTCCTGAAGCTCAAAGAATTTTTATTTGAGTAGATGAACAGTGATGAGATATTTGAGGTACTTTGCCAAAATGCTTGAGAATGTTGCCAGATTAATAATCATATATTTTACAATGTAGGTTACTCAAGGAGTAGGGTGACCAAGAATAGCTTTATTACTCTTGAGAATACTTGGAGAAAGGAAGATACGCTTTGCTTCAGTGTCAAGGTTGGTGTGGTTGAGCTGTGGCATCACCATAAAGCTGCATGTCCCACAGGCCTGTGCTCATCGAAGGTTAAATACGTGGGAGAGAGTCCTCTACACCTGGTTCGGGGCAGACACTGTGGGCTGGAGCCACACGCCTTAAGAATTCACCTCTGCTGAGTTGATGTTCTGTCTTGTCTACCGTATTCTTGTGTTTCACCTGTATGAAAAAGCTTTGTACTGCCTCTCCTCTTGAAACTGATAAAAACCTATAAGCCTCAGTGAATGAGCTTGCACCATCTTGTATATGTACAGGAAACCCATCCTGTCTCCTAATGTGATTACTCATGTACAATATCATTGTGTAAAATTGATTAAAAAGGGAGAGCAGTTGAATTCATTGGGCTTTATGTTTCCATCATCTCTTTTGTATTTGGAAGCATTTCTGAAAATTTCTCTTGACTTCTCAGATATAACTAAGGTTCTCCATGAATTCACACTCGACTTTTTCATCTGAACACCTATTTGTTAACTACAGTACAGGAAGGAATTGGAATCATCCAGCAGTTGCTAATGAGATGGTGCACCTTCACTCCTTTAACACGATTCCTGTCTGAACCCTGTATTTGGTTAGCTATTCATCAGCCTTAGTTCTGAGCGCAGAAATCCTAATCGTGGTATTCACGATTGATTAATCTCAGTTGAGGGGGGGGTTTCTATTAGCCAAGGACCCCTTGTTGCAGAGGCCAGCTCATTCTACTTGCTGGTGGAAAAGCACTTTGTTCATATTGATTGCACTTAATTTGGAAGGAAACATTTAAAAACTGGATTAGGGTCCAGTTTTCACTCAGTCTGTTCTGTATTGAAAATGCTATGACTTTCCTAGAACTGAAAATAGAATTCAACTTTTCTTGCCAATTTGGAATTCCTTATGTCACCTGGACTCTTGTTATACTTGTGCCTACTCACCCCTCTCTAGGTAAGCGGCTCTGTGGCTTTTCCCTGAGGATGCAGAGCTAGTGATGTTCAGCTAGGCCTCCCTGCAGTGCTGCCTGTAAAATACGTCACCATCCTGAAAAGTGAAATCAGGTCAGAAGCTCCTCTTGGCAGTAAATGTGTCTCTACCTAGAGATTTAAGTATTCATTGAAGAGCTTTTGAGCCAGTCATTTCATTCCAGAAGAATCTTGTTCCATCTTCTTAGGGTACCAAATAACAGTACAAAGACTTCACGGGCGAAAAATTGATCAGAGAGGCAGGAAAATCTGGTTATGAGGATCCAGGAAGCATCTTCCACATTTTGTGCTAAAATGGAAAATGCTCTCAATTCTGTCATTGAACCTGTTGTTGACAGTGAACATGAAAACCGTGGTAATCTCATTTCTGTTAACTAGGATTTCAGCATATTGCTGGCCCAAATCATTAAATTTTATGCTCCTATAAAAAAGAGTATCCAGTGTGATTTTTAATCAGAGACCATTTTACTTCAGCTCTCCTTAGCCCTACTAATTTGTAGTTTTGACAGAACTTTTGTCACCAAGACTGTTGGTTAATATACATAACTGCTGATGTCTCTTATCAGTAATTCCTAGTGAATTTAGTCAAGAGATCTGTCTGATCTGACTCACTCTGACCAAATAAACTACAATCTTTGGGAAAATGAAAATGTTAGTCGCTCAGTCGTGTCTGACACTTTGTGACCGCGTGGACTATAACCCACTAGACTCCTCTGTCCATGGAATTCTCGAGAATACTGGAGTGGGTAGCTGTGTCCTTCTCCAGGGGATCTGCCTGACCCAGGGGTCAAGCCCAGGTCTTCTGCGTTGCAGGCAGATTCTTTACCATCTGAGCCACCAGGAAACCCCACGGTCTTCGGGGGTGGCACTCAAAACAGGTCCATTTTTGAGTACCCTAGCTGCTGCTGCTGTTAAGTCGCTTCAGTCGTGTCCGACTCTGTGCAACCCCACAGACAGCAGCCCACCAGGCTCCGCCGTCCCTGGGATTCTCCAGGCAAGAACACTGGAGTGGGNCTCAAAACAGGTCCATTTTTGAGTACCCTAGCTGCTGCTGCTGTTAAGTCGCTTCAGTCGTGTCCGACTCTGTGCAACCCCACAGACAGCAGCCCACCAGGCTCCGCCGTCCCTGGGATTCTCCAGGCAAGAACACTGGAGTGGGTCGCCATTTCCTTCTCCAAGTGCCCTAGGCAGTTCTGTAAAACATTGTTTTCAGACCTCACTGTTAAGAATCACCTGGTGCTCTTGCTGATAAATCAGCACACATGGGGATGGGACAGGAATCTTTAAACAAGTCCTCCAGGTGACTGACTTATTTTTGTGGAACTTAGAGCAGCAGCACGAGTCAGCATCTCACAAAGTATGAGCTGGAGGACCATGTGCACTGTCCACCTGGGATGATAAACTGCTGACTCATTATTCCTCACAGGGCACATTGAGTCAATTTTGAGGGAAGAACAGGAGAAAAAATCTGCATGCCTAGCAAACTCCCCTTCTGACTCTGATGCTAACTAAAAAATGTGTGATCTGTGAAAGGTGTTCCTCAAGTTTTGGCTCCATATCCCCAAACCCCTTTTAAAGGACACGGGGCCTGGCAGGGACTTCCTGGTGGTCCAGTGGTTAAGATTCTGCGCTTCCACTGCTGGGGGCAAAGGTCCAGTCCTTGATGAAGGAACTAAGATCCTTCATGCTGCACAGCACGGCCAAAAGTAAAAAAAGGAAGGATAAAGGACTTAGTAGCCAATCTGATATCCTTTAAGGGTAGTTTTTTCTTTTTCTAAAATTTTGCTTAAATCCAAATGTTTTCTCTGTTGATAATCTTCTGGTTATATAAAAACTGTTTCTTTCCCAAACCTCAAATTGCTAAACATTTGATAATCACGGTGTTTGGCTTTCTATGTGAAAACGTATCATCTGATCTTCCTCATTGTTTTAGCTTTTAAAATGGCTGTTTGGCTTCCGTTGCCGTTGCTGTCCCGGGTTAAGTAGCAGCGTTGTTTCCAGCAGCCCCAGCTTCCAGCTGGAATTTTTTCCCCCAGCTGGACTTTTTCCCTGGCCTGCCCTCTGCTGAAAGTGAGAGAACCTGTAAGCAGTCACTTCCCCCCCTGTTTCTGATCCTCTCAGTCGATGCGTGAGTTCCAGCCCCTTCCTCTCTCTCTCTCACTTTTTGATCAGTAACAGCATTCTTTTCCTTCTGCTGTGGCTGTGATGGCGACAGCTGAGGCTGTATCTGTGCAGCTGGGGCTTCTCTGATGGCTCAGTTGGTAAAGAATCTGCCTGCAATGCAGGAGACCCAAGTTCGATCCCTGGGTTGGAAAGATCCCCTGGAGAAGGGAAAGGCTACCTACTTCAGTATTCTGGCCTGGAGAATTCTATGGATTGTATAGCCCATGGGGTCACAGAGTTGGATGTGACTGAGTGACTTTCCTTCTGCAGCAGCTTAGGGGTAGCAGTCGGAGTGAGCCAGCCTGGTGGGGTGCGGGGAGACAGAGAGAGGGGGGCGCATAAAAAAGTCACAAGTGACAGGAAGGGGAGGTGCTAAGGCCATCCCACAAGCACAGTGTCACAGTGATGCCCCAAAACACCCCCTCGACAGCAAAGCTGGGCCACACCAATGGGATCATCTAGATCATTCTTGCTACTTCCCGGAAATCCACTGGTTTCAAGTGGTATGTGGTTGTAACATCAGGTCCAGGAGCCTGAAAATGGTTCTTGTTTTAGATCTGGCATTAATCAATTCTAAGGCCAATGAAAACCTCTTTGAAGGGTTTTTCCTGAGTTGGGCTCTACTACCTCAGTGGTCCTGGACATCCAGTCTTGGTGACTATATATGTATACACAGACTTTATACATGGATATACAAATATGTATATATATGCATATATGTATGTGTATATGGGGGCTTCCCCAGTGACTCAGCGGCAAAGGACCCGCTCCTGCAGTGCAGGAGCCACAGAAGATGAGGATTTGATCCTTGGGTCAGAAGATCCCCTGGAGGAGGGTATGGCAACCCACTCCAGGATTCTTGCCTGGAGAATCCCATGGACAGAGGAGGACCCCGGTGGACTAGAGTCCATGGGGTCGCAAAGTCAGATGTGAATGAAGCAACTCAGCAGGCAGGCAGGCGTGTGTGTATATACATATGTGTGTGTATATACATGTATGTGTGCATGTGTTTATATGGTCTCGAAATAGTTCTCCTGTGCCAGCAGTTAACTGAGGGATGTAGTACAGTGCAGTGACACTGTGAAGGTTGCCAGCATGGCCCATGGGTGTTTAGAAACCCTGAGGGAAGAGGCTGCCCACTGAACTGACTCAAGAAGGCACTTGAGACTCCAGCCAGTGAATACCAGCTTAGGCACCCAGCTTCTTTCTAATCTGGTTTAATGAACTTGAACCAGGACTGATGTACTGTGGGTGACCAGGTACAGGCCGGGTAATCCTAGAGAAGCACTCTTCTCTGACATCAGCCAGCAGAGCCGAGGGGCAGAGTTGGTTCTGTGTTGTGACATCCCAGGAACAGTGGAACGACCTAGGAACACAAAAACTGCTCCACCTGTTTTTAACTAAAGGCTTCCTTTGTGCTCTTAATCATGAATAATAGTGACACAACTTCTGAAACTTCCCTTTATACTGTCGACTGGGAAAAAAAAAAAAGCTCAGTGTAAGAGCTATGAGTCCAGTTTTATCTGGGGACTTACTGAGGAGATGGCTCTCAAACGTCTTTGAGGACCTGCTCTGGAGGAAGGGGCAGGCTGATACATATGTGATTTTGGTGAAGGTGGTGCACGCAGTGAAGCGTGTATCTCACTAAAAGTTTGCTGCTAGTCATGAGAAGGCATCCCATGAATGATTTTAGTGATTTTCCTAGATGTGAGAAGATGTAAGAAATTGGGTTCATGAAATTTTCTCCTGAAAATATCTCTCTGCCAGTTTTTCCAGCCAAAAGTGTGCCTCATTCCTGATCTCCACCCTGAACTCCTTTCAGGGGGTGTTGAAGGTCAGCACCTGCAGTGGCTATGACCTAATCCTCCTAAAAGCAGATGGCGAGTGACTTTTTAGTTGTCCATTCTTTTCTGGATTTGGCTATTTCAATCTTTAGTGCTTTAGTCCACCCACCTCTCCTATTCCTCACTGCCCCAATCCCTGGATCACTCACACCCCCTGGAGAGTCTCTTAAGGAAACAGCTCTAATGTGTTGTGTTTTTTTTTTTTTTTTCACCTCCATGATCACAACTGATAGATTTCCATGCCTCCCTTCCCCCCTTTCTCTTAGAGTCAGTCAAGTCTGATCAGATTTCTCTGTCCAGAACCTTTTCTATTTTGCTTCCAACCTGCATTTTCATCCTTATGCCTCTGTCCCTTCTTCCCCTCCAGCTCCACTCCTGCCCCTCAAAGTAAATCATGCTTTACCTGCATCACCCACAAATTGGCACTGGCCCTCTACCTCTGCAAGGATCAGATTATGAACCACTGCAGCTTGCTGACCTTCAACACCCCCCTGAAGGGAGTTCAGGGTGGAGATCAGGAGGAATGAGGCCCTCTGAGCTCTGTGAAAAACTGACAGAATGAGTCTTCAGACAGATAATTTCTGGAGATGATTTTATGAGCCCATTTCTTGCATCTCCTCTCCTTCATGGTGACTTCTGCTCCTTGTGGCTAGCAGAAACGTTCTGCAAAAAATATGTGCCTGATTGCCCTGCATAAAATTATACATACTGCCCTCCCCCCATCCCACCCTCTTTGGAGCAGTTTCTCAGAGCCATCTGAAATGCTCTCTCTCAAGCTATAGTCCTCATCTGACCCCAAATAAAACAACTCACAACCCTCAGATTGTGCACTTTTTTCCAGTCAACACCTGCCCCCAAGCCTCCCCCTTTACAGCGCCCTCTGGTCTCAGTGCTCTCCCTAAGCAGGCTCTCCAGCTCTTCTGGGCGGGTGACTCCCCACATGTCCACATCCTTNCAACTCACAACCCTCAGATTGTGCACTTTTTTCCAGTCAACACCTGCCCCCAAGCCTCCCCCTTTACAGCGCCCTCTGGTCTCAGTGCTCTCCCTAAGCAGGCTCTCCAGCTCTTCTGGGCGGGTGACTCCCCACATGTCCACATCCTTCCCTCCATCTCCTAGGAGGCTCATCCCCCTACACTTCTCTACAAAGTAGTGATCTCTCTGGAACCTGAGCTCTCCTTAGGGACTGTCCGATCCCCAGCTGGCAGGTGTCCTCAAATGTCGGGGCCGGGGAGGAGGGTAGGAAGTCAGACAGTAGACCCTGGGTGCGGGGATTCCACTCTTTTTTCCTGCCAGATTCAGTCTTTGCAGGGACAGGGGCTCTCTCTCCCCCACCTTCTCGTGGTCCGGGGCCGAAAGCTCTGCTCGTCCTCGGGAAGACACTGCGCCCCAAGCCCCGGACCTCTACCTGGGAGACGGAGGTGAGCGCAGGCTGCGGCAGCCGCGACCCGCTGCGCGCGCCTGTGTTCGGGCCAGCCCACGGGTCACCCTGCGGGGACCGCGCATCCCCAGCGGAAGAGGCCGGCTCACCGAGGTGGTCCTTCGAGCTGATGGAGGGTCGGATAAGGAGCCCCCCACCCAGCGAAGTGCCGGCACAGCCGCGCCAAG
>SJYV01045061.1:27773-42640 GCA_006410875.1 Neotragus pygmaeus | reverse complement strand
AAAAAAAAAAAAAAAAAAAAAACACGAGGACCCTGGCCTGCAAGTTTTACGTTTAAAATTTTGCGTCTGATAGGTAAAATTAAATCAGACGACAAAATCCTACTAAAGACAATCACACTCTAGTATTATACCTAGTAGGCAAAGGAAGTGGGAGACTAGGGGAAAAAAACAGGAGCAATCAAACTAGATGCTGGGTCTGTTGGGTCAAGAGAAACTAGGGTGCCAATACCTGTTGGCACCCTAACTGCTAAAGAGAAACAGAAGGTGCCAAAAGGCTACAAAATGAGACACCATCGACAGCTCAAACATTTGGTACAGTAACTTCTTACTAGGCCAATGAAAATGTTTTAAAAGCAGAAGAAAAAATCGTCTTTATTCAAAGAGTACTTGTTTTTATACAAATGCAGTAAAAAATACAAGTGACCCACCAAAAGCAAAAGTGCTTAGGGCTCATGAACACCGTAACAGTCCTGCTTTTACCATTCTTCAAACATAAATTTTACACCAGAATTAAAGTTCCTTTCTAATGGGAAAGATAACTGTAACTAGGAGCACTACATTTTGTGTACTCTTCAGAAAGCAATTCAAAAGCCTATTTACTACTACATAAAAAAAAGTCTTGACCTAATGTTCTAAAATATCCCTAAATAGGAATACAAAAGATGGAGTCTGATTCCAAAAGTCATTTATTTTTGAATAAAATTTTTGAAGTTAAATGGTTCCCATAATCTACAAGAATATTATCTACAAATCACCCCTCTTCTGAGCTGCTAGTCATCCTATACAACTGAAACTACTGAACCCCAATCCAACAGGAAAAAGATGCAGAGCCTACTTTGAATTATATTCACTTTCATGTGGTAAGATGAAGTAATAACTATTTCACTGTTCATAATAGTTTGTGTATTAGCAAACTTTCATGTAGTAGCCAATTAATGGAAGATTAACCTACTCCTGAAACAGTAAAACAAACTGAAGGTTATTTGTGAAGTTCAGTCAAAAGCAGATGCTTAACACAGGGCTTTAATGTAACACCATTTACTAATGCCAACAATCTGAGAAAAGTGGAGTGTGTTGTGGATAAGAGAAATTGAGGCACACACCTGATGCAGTATCAATGGGGCAGATAACCAGCATATAAAATAACATAAGTGCCTTTTAAAGAGATGAATACTGCTGCTATTCATTCATTAATGTCAGACTTCTAATTAGGAGGCTGCATCTCAACAAAGTGGAATACAGAACCAAGAAAAGACTTTTTATTTAGCTTTGATTTTTGGTGGGTTCCCCCCCACCAAGGACTAGAGGGGAGGGGAGACAAAGGATGCTAAATTACCCTGGATATGATAAATTACCCTGCAAACGAACAGTCTACTGATTTATACTCGTTATTCCACAGCTCAGCTGGAAGAAACTGTAAGGGAAGCATGNTTATTTAGCTTTGATTTTTGGTGGGTTCCCCCCCACCAAGGACTAGAGGGGAGGGGAGACAAAGGCTGCTAAATTACCCTGGATATGATAAATTACCCTGCAAACGAACAGTCTACTGATTTATACTCGTTATTCCACAGCTCAGCTGGAAGAAACTGTAAGGGAAGCATGACGTACAATGTCAATTTAGGGTGAAGGCAGACTTCTAGAAATGCAGTGATCCCACACACTTACTTCAAGGAGAAACCTGCAGACATTATTTTCAGGTCTTGCTAAGTAACTGTTTATTTGCACTCAATACATTTGGGAAAGTCTGCTACATAGCTAAGGTCACTGTGACCACAGAACAACAGATGAAAAAGGATAAAGCACTGAACAGCAAGAAGATGCATCCCACCCTCATAAGAATTTAAGTGAACAAGTAAAAAATTGAAGATAAACAGATACAGCCTTCATCTTTTACGAATATACTTCCTCCCCCAATATCTCCCCAATATAAACACTCTGGAGTGTTTATATATTCAGTGCAAGAGACAGTATCATCGGTACATTTGCAACACCTCTGAAGAAACAATAAAGCTAAAAAAAAAAATCTAGTTCTGAATACAATTCAGTGTGGTGTAATAATGGTATTATTACACTATAGTGATAGGGGAGAGGCTCTGATAGCACCCATCTGCATTCCACATGAAAAAACAGACCTAAGCTCATTTATTAAAAATTCTACAAGCCATATAACTTAAAAAAAAAAAAACAACTGAACAGGACTGCTTTATCATGTAATTTAAGACACAACTGTTACATGAACTGCAAATAAAGATTTAAAAGGTTTAGCAGCTACAAAAATCAGAAAACTCATGCTAAAAGTCACTCCCCCCATAAATACTTTTAGCCTGTGTTCAATTACAGTCAATTCTGAATTGGCTCAACTCTGGATTAGACTTCTGAAGTCTTTAAACGGAGTAAAAGATGAAGGATAGTATTCTATCCTGTACTTTGACCCTGGAAAGGTGTGGGTCTGCTTAACAAAGGAAGAAGAAACATACACTAATCACAATAAAGCTTAACACTATGCAGAGCTTTTAATCATTTTTAGCAATGGACTGTAAGCTGCGCTGTGAAGACAAAATGCATAGCAGAGGAGAAAGCTCTTGGGATTTGGGGAACTTGAGAAGGTCTGACAGTGTCAACACAGTGGAAGATGTGATGAAAACATCTGCACCTACTCTGGAGCTCACACACGGTGGTAGCTCCTTGAGAAGTCACCTGCTTGAGAAGGCTTGAGCCCAGACACTCCTGGCGTGTGAAGGATAGATGCCTGAGTGCCATATAGGCCACCTCTTCCACTATCTGCAGAGCTGTGTGGGAACTGAGCTGTTCCAAGGGCAAGAGAACACACATACTTTATGGTCTAACCAACAAGTGAAATGTTTTTTCTTTTTGTATGTCTATTTTTAATATAACTTAAACAATCTTTACTTAAATTTGGGCTTCCATCCAATCACCCTCAATTTCCTTAGGAGGAATTGAATAATGGAAGCAAGCAAAACAAGATTATAACCACAAATGACTGCATTTTAAACATGATTATCAATTAGGGGACAAAGACACTTAAATGTTTCGTAATACCAAACTTAAGATCAGTTACAATTCACCAACTTCAAATTCATCCCCCTAACATTTTTAAAGGTTGGTTTTATTCCTGCATGGACAGATTAATATATTAAATTAAGCCAAGATTTTTAAAGACTGGCAAAGTTCTATCACTCTATTTAAAAAAAACAAACATGTTTAAAAACAAAAAAAAATTACAAGTTAGTTGCTTCATGTTACATTTCACAACAATTATGTTAAGCTTTTCTCTCTACAGATACAGGGTCCTTTATGTCACAACTGCAATTATTTACTGCTAGATGTTTAAAATTACATGGGCGCGTGTGCAGCTGGGACCTGCTGATGGTGGTGCATCTGAAGGTTTTTGAATTTCAACCCAAGGTGTGCCAGGCCCTCTCCTAGGACCCACACTTGCAGGGGAAGGGGAGGGAGAGAAAAATCACAGGTCAAGTTCTTAAGATTGTTTCACTCTCTTCTCGGCTTTCTGTTTCTTGGTGATCTGTTCAAAATTTCCTCCTCCTGTTGGTTGAAAAAACAAGAAATTCACTATAATTAGCATTTTTTTAAAAAGCAAAGATTCACCACATTTTCAAGATCAACCAGCTGAGTATAACTCATCTGAGGAAAAACAAAACAAAAAAATAATTAGAAGAAAATGCACCAAAAACAATGATTGGCTCAGGGGTGGTAGAAATGTGCATGTGTTATTATTAATTCAGTCTTTGTTTTCCATAATTATGCAGTTTTCTAAACCTAATCCCATCAACATTTTCTTTAAAAAGGGCCAAACACCAGGCTACCATATGTTATCCTGAATAATCTACTGGTCTATGGACATATTAGTCCCACTTTGAGGCTGAGAAAGCACAGATTCATGAGGACTAAAGGCTATCCAAGCCCAAGCTGAGTTCATATAATACTCAAGACTACAAGCCCAGGGACCTCCCTGGCAGTCCAGTGGTTAAGACCCCATGCTGCCAGTGCAGGGAGCACAGGCTGGAACCCCAGCTGAGAAAATAAGATCTCACATGCTGCATGGCATGGCCTAAAAAATAAAGACTACAAACCCAGTGCTCTTTCCACGCTACGCCCACTTATTGTGTGAGGAATTCTGGGGAATATGAAAATAGACTGGCCCCTAGCTGAAAGAATTCTGCATTCTAGTTGAGACAGAATATATCCACTGAAAATATAAACAGCATTGACCTTTATCAATAGAAGGGCAGACTTGTGGTAGGTGGAAATGAAAACTGGGTAGTTTCTAGGAAGGATCAGAATGAAAGAGAAGTGCTGAGAAAAGGGACCTTGGTGAGAATGATGTGGACTATTTTCCTTCCCTCATACCTCATATCCAATCCACCTGACTGGATCAGATCCAATCTGTCCAATCTGATCAGAAATAAAGATCAGATACTCATGTCCTTCTCTATCACCCTGCTCAAAGCCACTGTATCTTGCCTGGATTATTACAGTAATCTAACTAGGCTCCTTGATTCTCCCTGGTCTGCAAAAGACATCAAAGCCAGAGTAATCAGATCCCATCATCCTTTGCCCAGTAGACTATGATGCCTGCCTATTTCACTAGCAGGAAAAGTCAAGTCCCATACAACTGCCTCAGAGGCCTCACCTCACCTGGAGCTCTCCCCATGTTCTTTTTCTCCATCCTTGTAATCTACTGGCCATGCTGGCCTTCTAGACTACCATTTCAGGTCCTTTTAGTGGTTGTTTTCTCTGCCAAGAATTCTCTTCCCATGGACATCTCCATGGCAAAGTCATTTACCTCTTTCAAGTTTTTGCTACGCTGAGGCCTATCATCTTTAAAATTATGTACAACTCACTCTGCCCCCAGTACTTCCAAAATCTTTTTCTGTCTTTTTATTTTTCATAGCTCATTGCTTTTTTTCATACTGTTTGTTTACTTCCTTAAGATGCCCATTGCTTACTGTTTCCTTCCACTAGAATTAAGCTCCTCAAAGGTAGAGTATGTGGCGCAGAGGTTAAAGGGTCTGCCTCCAATGCGGGAGACCTGGGTTCGATCCCTGGGTTGGGAAGATCCCCTGGAGAAGGAAATGGCAACCCACTCCAGTACTCTTGCCTGGAGAATCCCATGGACGGAGGAGCCTGGTAGGCTATAGTCCACAGGGTCGCAAAGAGTCGGACACGACTGAGCGACTTCACCTTCACCTTCACTAACAATGACTCCAGAGATATTTACTGAATGAACAAATGAATTCATCAGCAGGAGGGACAAAAATTTTAGAATGCAGTGATTTGTCCAAGAAATAGTTTTAAGGGCACAGTGAGGAGAGACAGACGATGAAAGAGGACTGTAAACAACTTGAACCTTCCATTACTAGAAAGCACTTTATTAGTCTTCCCTTGACTTCTGCTTATTACAGAAAACCATTTTCAGCATGGAAAATTGTTTTGAGATTCAGATGTAATTTAAAATTTAAAAATTGAATTTTTTAATGCTAAGAATCCCACTTCTACAAAATTGGCTATAACAGAAGTTTTACTGTCATAGCCATTGAAAATTATCTTATGAAAATACTCTACTTAAATGCACCTTCACCTAAGTTGCCTGAAACATAAAATATACTCCCCCCCACTTTCTATTACCTCTGCTTTAGGTTTCCTGTCTTCCTCCTCTTGACTGACAGTGTCACCATCTTCTTCAACATCACTTTTTTGCTTCTCTTCTAAGAAGTCAAAGTAAAACAACTGAGCAAAATCTTACACTTATTTTTTGGTAACTAGAAAATTAGCATTAGAACACACTTCTAGAGTCTAAAACAATCCTAACAGTAACTTGCTTTTAAGGGTTTGAAGCAACATCTTAGGATGCTGGCTCAGAGCAGATATTTTGGGGTCTACTTCTTACCAAGTTTCTCTTCACTTTCCTCCTCTTCATCTCCCTTTTCCTTCTCCTCTTCCTTTTCTTCTTCATCCTCCTTCACATCTGGCTGAGGAGCATCAGTCTTTTTGTATTCCACAGGACTGGCCTGTTTCTGAAATATTCCCCCAAAGCACACAGGTTTGTTCATATTTTATGTATTATATTACCATGTAATTATTGAATGCCTATGAGCAAAGTTCTGTGCAAGTGGTGTGCTGGAGCAGATACAGAGAAATGTGTAAGAAGGAAGTCCTGCCTGAGAGCCTCCTCTCCAGTGAGCACGTGTGGGTCAAGGTAGAAGGAACAGTAGAAGCAAAGGGGTCAGGCAGGAACGTGCAAGTCTAACTAGGCAAAGGTGACTGAGCTAGCAAATATGAATAACAGTGGCGGGGGATAAAGCTGGAAAAGACTGGGGATCAGGGTACAAAACGTCTCGAATGCAGTAGGAAGCACAAGTCTTCTTTAGCAGGAGTAAAGGGCCTAAACAAAATTTTCTTCTTTTTTTAAATTCCATATAACAAAGACTAAACAAGAAAAACTACAATAAGGCTGTATTACTCCTGTATGTGGTGTTTGGGGGAAAGGGGGAATACTGAAGAAATCAAAGATTGAATTATGAAGTATATGAACGGAAACTGGTATGCCAGCAGGCAAAGCTAGTTTGTGCCCAGATGGGTCAGTTTTATATCTAAGTTGTTTGTTTTTTTTCCTTCCTTCTTTCAGAAAGCTGCTGCCAAATACGAAGGAGAGCAATACACTAGACTAGCAACTGAGGGGCTAACAATCCTACTTCCATCTGGGCACAATAAATGGCCACTGAAAATAGTGAACAGGGTTTCAGAAGTCAGCACCAAATGCAGCTCGTAATGAGCTGCTACAAAGGAAAACCTCTGGCAATATATCTTGGTTATTTTTAACATGGTAAGAGTGAATCAAAATAAAACAAAACAAACCAACAACTCATACCTTTCCAGAACAGCAGAAGAGGATGACAAGAAACACGGGCAGAGCTACAGTCAAAATGTAGACCACCCAGAGCCATGGGCGCTCCTCAGCTGCTTCAATCATCTGCCCCACTACACCTGGCTGGAAAACAAGACAGCACGCATTTCACGGTCTGGCTTTCGACACTAAATATAGGCAGTGCTGTCCCACTGTTAAATTCCTGCATGGCACTGCTCAGACACCATTTTCACAGGATTCAAGCCTAGATGTCCACACAGTATAAAAAGGAAATAAAAGTCTCAATTTTCCTGCTGTCTTTATCATCAAGGGTAGTTCTCTTTCCTAGGTGTGAAAGCTGGCTTCCCAATTACCTGCAAAGTTTCTTAACCTCAGGGACCAGTGAATGAAGAATTTCTTTTTCTTAGTGTGTCTCCAATTTTCAATTTGGCCTTATGACCAATTATTTGAAAATTCCACTTATTTAATAAACCAAGATTCAATATTTAAGAGTGCATTAAAATAGATCCTAAATGGAAAACTGTTAAATCTTTTTTTTTTTACATTGTCTAAATTGGAGAATAGTTGATTTACGATGTGCTAGTTTCTGCTGTACAGCAAAGTGAGTGAGTTATACACATATCTACTCTTCTAGATTCTATTCCCATGCAGGTCATTAAAGAGTGTTCAATAGAGTTCCCTGTGCAGTACAATAGGTTCTTATTAGTTATCTATTTTATATATAGTAGTATATTTGTCAATCCCTGTTAACTATATTTTAACACAATTTTAAAAGAAACACCATGCATATAACACAAATACAAACTCTAAAATCTTTGTATTAACCTAATGAAATCATGTCCAAAACCCCAGTATTTTGTCTTTAGTAAGCACAAGTCACACTTTCTATGACAACATTCCCAAATAAGGGAAAAAAAAAAAATCGCTCTTCACAAGAGTAGCAATTAGTTACCTATAAAAGACATAAATGCACAAGAAACAAGGAAGCACAAACCTCAGAAGCCCCATCTGCAGCTTTCTTCAGACCCCATCCATCATTGGCCCAATCGTCAACTACTCTTCGATCACCACAAACAATAAAGTTGTCAAAAAAAATGTCCGAAGTCATAGACCAAAGTTCCAAACCAATAGCACTAAAAGGAGTCATTTTGAAAGGCTCTAGATCTTCAAAGAAATCTGGATTTGGTATTTTCCGTGGTTTCCAGATTCCCTAGAGAAAAGTATTTTAAAAAACTCATTTCNTATTAGATGTGTATAAGAGACAGGTTCCAAACCAATAGCACTAAAAGGAGTCATTTTGAAAGGCTCTAGATCTTCAAAGAAATCTGGATTTGGTATTTTCCGTGGTTTCCAGATTCCCTAGAGAAAAGTATTTTAAAAAACTCATTTCAGATAATGATCAACACAAATTTACAGTGAACCTAAATAAGATGAATTCTGCATTATCTGTGAAGTAAGTGCTGACAGGTGAAACTTAGCAGGAGGAAAACAATAAATGCTACTAATGCCTCTAGGACGGCTGAACTCCAGCTGCTTCCAATTTCTACTTTCAGTTTCACCCACGACCTTGATTCAGACCAACACCTTGCTCTACCTGGCACATTCCAAGAGCTTTCACTCTTACCAACTAACTGCTGGTAGGAGCGGGAGCCTAAATCAGTACAGACTTCTTCAGTGGTGAAGTGTACACGATCTTCAATCAGATATTTCACCTCAGACAACTACCTAGAGAAATAGGTACCACATATACTCAGACTAGTAAAAGAAAAATTACTGCAGCAAGGATTCTAAAAGCAAAAATGGAAATTCACCTAAATGGCTGTCAACCAAACAGCTAAAGGGCAACTTTTCTTATTGCCTGCACAACTAAAAACACACTTAAAAACAGAGAAGTAGACACAGTCTATATGTACAGATACAACTTACATTTTATATGTAGAGATATAACTTACATTTCGAAGTAAGCTGTAAAGCAGAAATCAATGATTTTAAATAATCTGACTAGAATAGAAACAGAAGTGAGACCAGGGTCAAAACTGTTACAGAGCCGCAGTAAACTTAAAGCTTTAAGGTATCACCACTGGTATGATCATCTCATTTGAGCTTCAGAGTCTTTTTACAGTGAAGATACTGAGGTCAAGCAATGGGCTAACTCATGGTCAGGAAACCTACTTTCACCACAGTCCCCTACCCACGCTACCAGAGACTGCCAGTTTGGATATTTATGGCTGGAACACCCCGCCACATGGTAGGAAGGTGTTCAAAACACAAGTTTTCATTTTTGTTTGGTTTTAAGTTATAATACAATTATGAAAGCTCATCTTTCCACCTTCTAGGTTTATCTTTTCAACACAACACATAAGTTCTCTCTTAATTCTGAAGCTTACTTTGTTTTTAATTCAATTCTTTGAATAGAGAGGATCAATCTGTGGCAGGCTCACTACACACTCGAGAACTATCTGAACACAAAGAGCTCAATGAAGCAGCTCAACCATTAGCAGGTACCAACCTGGTAGTTAGGGTTGTCAATCATGGGGGGCTTCCATCTGCCCTTATAATTAGGGTTGTCAATCATGGGTCGCTGCCAGACACCGCACCCAGGGGCCGACTCACACTTAGGGTTGGCAATCTGAGGAGCCTCCCATTCTCCGTCCATATCTTCATCCCTGTGGAGACATAAACAAACTGCAAGTGGATTCTGTGAAGCAGGACTATGAAAAGCTACCCTAGGGCTTCGCTAAAATGCTGCAGGAATTTTCAGCGGCGTACTACAAAGCGTCGTTTTGTTTCTGCATTTCCAGTAACAAAGGATTTTCTGTGACAGATACATTAAAAAGAGAGATGAAAATGTAATCAATTTAGTTTGTTGAGCTCTACACTTAAGTTTGAGCAGTTGAATACTGGAGTGGGTTGCCATTTCCTTCTCCAGGAGACCTTCCTGACCCAGGGATTGAACCCAGGTCTCCACACTGCAGGCAGTCATTTTACTGTCTGGGCCCCCAGGGAAGCCCTGGCTATATTAAGTACTAACTTTCCCTTCAGTAAAAAGCAGGCAATGTTAAAATTAACCAACACTCATACCAGTCCTCCGGCCTCTCTGCGTCTGGGTCAGGCACATATTCAGGCTCATCATCTAACCAGCCTTCGGGCTTCGTAGCTTCTTCATCTGGAATCTTAGCAGGGGCATCCTCATCCCTAAGCACAAAAGAAAAAGACAACTAATGACAACACTGGCCACAGAACTACCATGATTACAATGTGGTCCCACTTTGTGAAATAGCTCCTCCTAGAAATAGCTAAAATCATATGCAAGGGCCTAGTATGCACAATATATAGAGAACTCTTACGATTCAATAATAAAAGACAATTTGATTTAAAAACCAACAGAGGATTTGAATAAACATTTCTTCAGAGATACAAATGCCCAAAAAGCATATGAAAACATGTTCTACACCACTAGTTATCATTTTGAATGCAAATCAAAACCACAATAAGATACCACTTCATAACCAGTAGAATGACCATAATGAAAAAGGACTGATAAACTAAGTATTGGCAAGGATATGGAAAAAAATGAAACCCTCATACATTGCTTGTAAGAAAGCAAAATGGTGCAGCTACCTTGGAAAACAGATTGGCAGTCCTTCACAAAGTTAAACATAGTTACCATGTGACCTAACAATTACACTCCTAGGAATATACTCAAAAGAAATGAAAATGTATTTTCACCCCCAAACCATTCATTTGAATGTTTACAGCAGTGTTATTCACAACCATAGCCCCAAAAGGGAAACAACCTAAATGTCAATTAAACAAGGAATGGATAAATAAAATGTGCTATCACCCACAGGATGGAATATTATTCAGTCACAAAAAGAAAGTATCACTACAAGGTTCTATACGGATGAGTCTTAATAGTCTTAAAACTATTATGCTAAGCCAAAGAAGCTAGACACCATATCTTACTAATCCTATATCCAGAATGGTCAAATCCATAAGACAGAAAGTAGATTACTGGTTGCCAGGGGCTGGTAGAAGGGAGAAATAGGGAGGAAGTAACTGCTTCATGGGTATGGGCTTCTTTTTGGGTGATAAAAATGTTTTGGAATTAGACAGTGGTAATCGCCGCACAACACTGTGAATATACTAAACCACTAAACTGTATGTTTTAAAAGGGTGGATTTTAGCATGTGAATTATGACTTTAACAGTCACCCTTCTAAGTTTATCAAGAAATACCTAATTTCAAAACTTTATGCAGTTACTGTAAGACAGTACTACTTTAGCTGGTAACCAAGGACATCTATTCTTGGTCAGGGTTATGCTTGTTTTACAACTATGCTAGTTTAAAATTGTGTTAGGACTAAAACTTGTCTATCATTCACCTGACCTTTTAAGCTAAACATTTACTTCTCCTCCTCCACAACAAAACAGCTAGTTAAGGAATATAATACTGAACAAGGTGAGCCTAAATCTAATGTTCACCAAACATACAAATAAACTCACCCTTTACACCAGTGCAGCACGTAGGTATCAACTAGAATTTCCCTATGAAACCTAAGAGGATGCTTTTACAAATGGAAGATCAGTTTTATCATTTCTCTTTGTTCACTCTCTAACATTTCCACAAGTCACCATACCAAGAGTTCAAACAGGGTCATATACAAGAGGACAACCCACCTGTTCCCATTTCTTACCACTCTCCAATTTGCATCCTACATAAAAGACCACTCAATTCCCCTCATGTGTTAAGTTCGCTCCTTTTCCTCTACTTTTGCACATGATATTCTCCTTCAACCAGGAAATACCATTTCCTATCTTTACCATTTAGTTATCTCTTGCCCACTTTCAATTCTCAATTTAAAAATACTGAAGTTTGGTATACTTGCTGCTCTGGTCACCATGGAAACACATATTATCATTCACCATATGCATGCCAACTTCAATTGCCTGTCTCACAACTGCAGTGAGAGCTGTGCAGGCAGCTGTGTGCCTGTGGCTTTGTATTCCAGCGCCCAACAGAGAGCAGAGATCTCCTGAGTACTATTTAACAGGAGAAAGGTTATTTTTAAATTAAAATTTTAGGACTCCAGCTTTAAATTATAGAAGCACGGGAAAGGCCAGGTCAAAAAATGTAAAGTTTTGTCACAAACCAACTGTGTTGCCACAGGCAAACCCTACCATTAGTTTCAGCATTTAGTAGCTTGTAAAATGGTGAGGCAGTCCAGATGATCACGACAGCCCTGGTGATCACTATGTGCTGCTGCTGCTGCTAAGTCACTTCAGTCGTGTCCGACTCTGTGCGACCCCAGAGACAGCAGCCCACCAGGCTCCCCCGTCCCTGGGATTCTCCAGGCAAGAACACTGGAGTAGGGTGCCATTTCCTTCTCCAATGCATGAAAGTGAAAAGTGAAAGTGAAGTTGCTCAGTCGTGTCCGAACCTCAGCGACCCCATGGACTGCAGCCTTCCAGGCTACCCTGTCCATGGGATTCTCCAGGCAGGAGAACTGGAGTGGCGTGCCATTGCCTTCTCCAGATCACTATGTGGTCACTACTATTTTCAGCTATAGTAGTCTGCATTTTTCCTAACATTTAGACTGCATCACAGATTTCAACCATCATTAGATTACTTAAGCCACATGCAATATATGAAATGCTCCACTGCATTCAAAAACAGGTACCAAAGACTCACCAGTCATCTGGTTTGACAGCATCAGGATCTGGTATTTTTGGTCTTTCATCCCAATCTTCAGGCTTCCGGTCTTCTGGGTCCTCAATTTCACGTGAAGGATTTACAGGAGGAGTCATGTCATTTAACAGATTCCCACTGTTCACAACAGATTGGTCCACTAATATTTCAAAACTATTATCTGGATTCAAGACTGAAAAAAATTAAATGCAATTTGTATAAGTTAATTAGCCACTCATTCCCAAGTTTTCTTTACCACAAATGATCATATTTCTAAGAGAAGGCAGAAGCATGGAGTAAATGACTTTGGGTATTAAGAGTCAGAACATGGTCATGGAGGCTCTGGCAAGTTTGTGCTCTTTTCCATATCTGTAAATCATAAACATTAGTTCTTCAGGTTTTTAGAAATTAAACAACAGGTAAAATTTTAAAAACAAAATATTCCATGAACAATGAATATGAACATAAAAACATCAAAAAACCAAAAGTATGCAAAGTAACTGCAATATTGGTTTGTCACAAATGGTTACACACAGGTCAACAGGCAAATACGTTTATTTATTATAACCATCCCCCAGCAGAAAAGACTCATTTCCTCATTTTCTGAGGTGGTATTACCACTATCTATGTTGCCAACAGTTCCAATCACACAAACCTTTTATTTATTAAACCACAAATCTACTCAGGTTGTACTTTTGGACTCCGGTGAAGAATGCAAATGTAACTTTAAATTTATAAAGGTATCTTAAGTGGAATTATGCTAAAGCCTGAATCCTACAACTAAATGTCTAATAGGCAAGTGACTAGATCACAGCACAACCAGAATACTGTGGAAGATAACAGAGTAAGTACTATGCTGCTATCCTAAATGATAATGAAGGTGATCAATGTTATCAATGAAACATACTCTCACAGAAAATTCTCACACTTTTGTGAAGAGAAGAAATAAAACATACTTAACCTTTAATATAAAATTATGTATTTATACATATATACATGTTTATTCACATATAGCCAAATACATATCACAATGTTAATATTTCAGATACTTTAAATGTCTTTTCTCCTTTCAAATTTCTATGCTGAATATATATACTTTTGTTATAAAGGAAAAGTTACTGCATTCTTTAGGAAAAGAAGCATGACTATATGTGATCTCAAAGCAGCAGAAAAATCCTTACAAATATAAAAACCCCATTCCAAGGTCTGAATGATTATACGCAACTGTCTAGGTGTTGGAGCATCCAAACAAGTTCAACTACAAGACACTAAAAAAAACTGTACACACAGTTCTATTGTATGTCCTGTTACTTAACATTCTATCAATAGGAAAATAAAGGCAGGAGATGAGTGGAGATCAAGCAAAGAATCTCTTTACAGGACATACAAGCTTTTCTTAAAACCTGTTTCTCAATTCAGCCTAAGGAAGAAACATTTCTTTTAGTGCTGAGAAACTAAGTTCTTCTCACCACTATGATAATAAGTCAATAGAGATTGTTATTTGCAGGTTTATAATCTTTAGAAGGATGATAAATGGGTAGTGCCAAAAACCCCCCAAATAATTATTTTTCTTACTTAATGTATAAAGATGTGTTTTCTTATCAGTAAAATAGGTCTTCAGATCTGCATCTGGCCTCTTAGCATGCTTTTCTTCATATACACCTGTTTTGGGGTTTTTGTGGCGGAAGATGAAGTGCAATTTATAGTCCTCTCCACATTTATCTGGACCAAACATAATCGTATAGGGGGTCTTGTCGTGGAACTGATCCTTCAGAAACAAAAATGAATTAAGTAACTCAAAGTGTTGAAAAGCAACTTATCAAAAGCATGCTATGTCCTCTTACAAAATCCCAAATAGTATCCTATTTATTCATTGATGAGATTTGTAAAGATACCACTGAAAATAACCAGAAATTTCACTGAGAATGTATGAAAGTGATTAAAAGCATAAAATAATGCATTTATCTAGAGAGTTACTGCTTCTTTCATAAAGTTTGCTAAAACTAAAAATTACATAGGAAAGAAACTAAGAAACAGCTTCGAAATTTACATTTCAAATAAAAAGCACAGAAATGTCAAAGTTGATATTTTCAACTTCCAAGATATTTCAACAGCGGGAAAGAAGACCTTTATTTTCACAGGTCTTATAAAATTTTCTTTCATTTTCTCTGAAATTCTTAAAAGGTAATTGGGTGGCCACATAAACAGAAAGCACTTACCAGATTGAGCTCTGGGGTTTTGGAAAGTAGTTTCACATAGGCACCGCCACATT
>SJYV01045061.1:0-25793 GCA_006410875.1 Neotragus pygmaeus | reverse complement strand
GGCATTAATTTATTTACCCTTTCCCTCATTTTGATCACATGTTTTATACAGGTTATATGTAAAAATTCCATCTTCTATTGTTATATCCACCCAATCCTCCAAAATTAAATAAGTAAAAAAACAAACAAACAAAAAAATGTAATGCAGATTCCCAATAAATACTTTCTGCAAAATCCAGAAGTTCATTTGGTATCAGGAGGAAAAATAGCTGATTTATTTCAAAATAATTTACTGGGCATGAAAAAAAAAAAGTTACAAGATGCTAAAACACATCCTAAAATTTCTATTGCAACATGTAATTATTCTCATTATTTTTTACATAGAGTAACAGTTTTAAACATGTATCATTCTTCCCAGAAAGCTTCTATCAACCAAGTGCTTTACTCACTGAACAATGAGAGGCTTGGTGTCAAAGATGAAGGGCTTGTTCAGTTTAGTAGAGATAGCATGGTGTTTGGCCCGAGACATCAACACAAGTCCTTTATCACCTGGAAGTTTCGTTTCCTTCATTTCATCTACCTCCCATTTTCCTGCAAGACAACAAATAAAAGCTCCACTCCCTAACTACACCTCTGAAGATCCTTAAATGGTAATAAATAAAACTCCGAGTTGTATAAATTCATCACACGGACACATGTTTAACATGTTCCATTTACCTCTAAGAGTTGGCCTATTAATATTAAACACACATAACTGATAAATATTAGGATATAGGTTTTAAAAACCCAAAGCACATACATTTAACCAATGCCTAGAAAAGACCTTCCATGTCCAAAATATAGCACCATGGGTAATAAATTATCTTTCTACTTTATAGTATAAAAATTAAAATTAAACAGGTCTAACCCTATAAAATATAATGAGACACACAAAGATAGCAAAGTTCCAAGGAATAACCTTAAAACGTATACATACTACTTTTAAACTAGTCTTGAGATACTATGGAAACATACCATATCTCAATCTGCTATTATATCTAAATCAAATGCAACTCTCACCATCATATTTGGCAATTTCATCATCAGTGTCATCTTTCTTGGCTTTGGATAAAATCCACCTGTAATTAAGACATCCCCCCCAAATTAAGAATCAAATTATAGTTGGCCTGTAAAAAGAAACAATGTAAATAATAATAAAAACAGGGACAATTCAGCTCTTCTTAGCCCACCTAATCACTCTTTCAACTTTTAAATATGTCTTTCAAGTAATGATAATATATTATACTCAAATCAAAAATCTGTAACAAAAAGTACCAAACTCATGAAATAAATTTCACTTTTTAAGACTCAAGAGAAGGAAGTTTTTCTCAAAGAACAAAATACAAGGTGAAGGGGAAATAAATGGAAGCAAGAACCACATGTTCTAAAAGACTTTTCCTAAATGGGACTGAAAATATAAAATACTATCTAAAAAGGAAATCTACTATTCTATTTACATGATGTTTGCCTCTAAGATTTTTTTCCCCCTACGAAACACTTACCCTGACAGAGTTCCTCTGTCAAAAGAATCAGCAAAATACACTTCCCCAGTTGGAACTGGAGCTTTGTAGGTGACCTGTGTTAAATATAAAAATGAATTAAGAATTAAAATATTCTCAGTAGGATCTATTCTCTTGGTTTGCTTTCAAACTTGCATGACTGGCCCTCAAATTCAACCCATATAATTTATCTTTGGGACAATATAACAAAGGTTGACAGAGAGAGCAATAAGTATTTTAGCAAATTTTGCTTTCTCTATGGTAAGGATCCAAAATGTTTCTTCATCTTTTGATTATCTCATGAGGCAAAAGGAACAGATTCAAAGATCATGTCAAACCTTTGGCGATGGCGGACTGCTGGCATCTGACTTTGGTTTTGAGTCTTCTACTTCTTCAATGACGTCATCAAGGTCATCCTCAATGTCAATCACATCATCATCATGTCCATCATGAGCTTGAACAAGAGCAGTTCCAAGGACCAGTAACATACACAGCAACCACTTCCCTTCCATGATCTAAGTATTTTTTTAAAAAAAGTACAGTTAAATGTATCACCTCCTTTCAAAATTTTGAACCCTTATTTAAAATTAAGGCTTTCAAATCAGAGCTGAAAGAAACTTCACTGTACTTCATTTTATACATAAAGAAAGTGAACTCAGAATAACAGGTTTTCCTAAAATCAGATAGTTAAAAGATCCAATTTCAAGAAAAAATTCAAAACATAACTCAAACAATTGTCCCCATACAGAATATCATGTTGGCTACACAGATCTAGGGTGTTCAGATACAATTTCAAAATGACTTCTTGCATTTGTAAAGAGTTTTACAATAGATAAAGCCCCTTTTACAGAACAGTTTAAAAGAGTTAAAACATTGCAATGAAATAACAGAGGAGTTAACTTGCCTCATATTAAAGACTTAATTTAGATTAGATGCTGCTGTTTTTGTCCAAAGATTAACAAGAATAGGTATGTTTTTTAATTAGTGTTTTAAGAGACTTCCAGGGAACCACGTGCAAAGCAGGGGACTTGAGTTTGATCCATGGCTGGGGAACTAAGATCCTAATGCAACAGAGCAACTAAGCCCACAGGCCACAATCAGAGACTCCATGCTCAACAAGATTCTGCATTAAAAAAAAAAAAAGATCCTGCATGATGCAATGAAGATCCCACCTGTCAGCAACTAAGACCCACTAAGCCAAATAAATAAATAATAAATCAGTTTTAAGATTCAACAAAAAAATATATTAAACCATAGACCAAGTATTTTTCTCTCTTTTTTCTAAGCCTTCAAGTGTCTTATATATTAGACTGTCGTGGATGGTAGTCAATCCTCTCTCCAAAACCACAGATCTAAAGATATAAAAACTGAGCCACACGAATGCACAAAATGATTTAGTAGGAGGCAGTATAGAATTTTAATTCTGCAAGACAAAGAGTTCTGGAGACGGATGGAGGTGAAAGCTGAACAATGTGAACATGCTCAGTGCCACCGAACTGGATGGTTAAGATGGTAAATCTTAGAAGTATTTTCACTACAATAAAAAAGATTTTATAAAAATAAAGAAAATAGCTTAATTTTTTGGTCACTTGTAAATCAACTTATTCTAATGCTGAATTTAACGTCTAATTCCTTATAAATGCTATAATCCTTTAAAGTGATTAATTATATAGAGCTAGATTTTCATGTATCATTTGGCGGTATTTCTTTTATTTATAAATCGTGGGTACTGTTTTCACAAAATGAAAGAAAGTAAAGCTCACTGGACTCCTAGGCAGCACAGAAAATGAAGAAATAAAAGATTTTTATAAAAATAAAAAGTCACTCATAATCTTTTCTAGGAGTGGTATTAGAGTTTAAACACTCTCAATGTCAACATTCTGCTATGGCTTCTTATATACCAAGAAATGCCAGTAATTTCCATTTTTCACTGGTAAGGCTTCTATTCTCTACCACCAAAATATACAATGGCATAGCAATATTGCTTTGATTTACAACTACACTGGATTCTCTGAAACTAAACAGGCTGATTCAACACTTTTATCTAAATCAACCGTATACAACCTAAGAAGTCCTCACAGAAATAATGCTATAAATGGTAGTTGGGTTCCCAGGAATAAACAGTAAATCAAATTAGCTCACAAAATAGTTAAGTCAAAAAGGCAAAATATGATAAGCCTAGTAGCAATTAAGTGAATCACAAAACCAGTGAGTTAATAAGGACTATGTACTGATGTTGAAACACTGCTGCTCAAGGAAAAGCTAATCAGGGAGATGAACTACTTTTCTTTCAAAAATGGGATTTGGGTAGGGTTTAGTGAGTGAGAGTACAACTGCAGAACAGGAAGATTGATTTTTTTTCTCTGTAATTTTTTATTTGTTGATAATACTATTGTTATGTTACGGGCTTTCAGGTGGCTCAGTGGTAAAGAATTGGTCTGCCAATGAAGCAGACCCACATTTCCGGAAGATCTGCTGGAGAAGGAAATGGTAACCCACTCCAGTATTCTTGCCTGGGAAAATCCTATGGAGGAACCTGGCAGGCTACAGCCCATGGAGTTGTAAACGATTTGGTCACAGTGAGCAACTGAGCACACACACATACAACATATACTGCTGTTTCAGGCTTAACTGTGTCTCCTACCTCACATTTGTATGTTGAAACTCAAACTCCCAACGTAACTATATTTAGAGATAGGACCTTCAAGGAAGTAATTAAGGTTAAAAGTGGTCATAAGGTTGGGGCCCTAACTGATAGGCCTGGTGTCTATATAAGAGGAAGAAAACCAGGAATCCACGTGCACAGAGGTTAAGTCCAGCAAGGACGCAAGATGGTGGCCCTCCGAAAGCTGAGGAGAAAGGCCACAGCAGAAGCCCACTCTGTCAACGCCTTGACCGTGGACTTCCAGACTGTAAGAAAGCCCTCTTTTGCTGTTTAAGCTGCCCGGCCAGTGGTGATGTTATGGCAGTCCAAGCAGACTGACACAGCTCTCCTTAGGCTAAGTAGTCTCACAAGGCAGCTCTTCCTACCTCGAGCATGCCTCAGGGGGCTTTTTAAAACAGACTGCTGACTGAGTGTGCGAGGGCTGGGCCTTTTCCTTTCTATCAGGTTCCAGGGGATGCAAAGGTTGCTACCTTGAGAACCACTGACTAGGGTTTATGAATCATCAACTTGTGCTTTGTGTTCCAGTTTATAAAAGCACTTTCACAGTTACATTTATTTTGTAAACCTCTCTTGAGGTATTACTAAGATGTAGTGAAATGAAAACAACCCCATCATTTACTCAATATCACAACCAATAAGTGAGAGTCAAAGAATTCAAATCTCCTATTTCTATTACACTAGATAAAATATAGCTGCATCCCGAACATGTGTAATAGAGAGAGGATAGAAAAACTAGCCAGGAAGGGTCCTGAAGGGAGTGGTCTGGAATGGAGGATTCAGGCAGAGTTTACGAGTGAAGAGTGTGACTGCAGAACAGGTTGCTGGACCAAGGAACCCAGGAAAGGTGGCATCAGCATGGGGGAGGCAGAATAATAGTAGAAGTTGTCCGGTAGCATAAGGCTACCATTCCAGTCATGAACAACAGGAAATGCACTTCTCTCCACCACCATTTCCCTACAGCCTGAGTTTCAGGACCTGGTTTTTCAGGTTTGAGAAGTCTCAGGCACATATCAGTTAACTTTCGCATTAATCTAGAGGGTTGTTAAAGCCGTGGAGGAACCACCATTGAACAAACCATGACAAATCAATTCTCACAGCTGTGTGTTTATGAGCCTAAGCCACTGCTAGTTTTACACACGCTACTTCAATATTTGCCAAGGTAATGTGCCAATACTCCCAAGAAAATGCTAAACAGGTGTAGTTTCAAGAGCCACTATTAAGCCAGCCCAAACATCCCAAATTTTGTTAAAGACTTGGTCACACTTAGAAATAATTCAAAACAATATATTTTAAGGTGATCTTAATTCTCCACTTCATTAATGAAAATCCAATATTACCAAGTAACAAAACCCACCCTCATTTCAGCCCTCCTACCCACAAATATCAAAAAAAGGATGTTGCACTATTATCATTTCTGTAAGAAAACACAGGAGAAATTTTAAGCAATCTTGGGTTTGACAAAGTTTCCCAATACATCAAAAGCTAGATACACAAAAGAAAAAAATTGGTTGAACTTACTTTAACTTTATGAAAGAAACCTGAGAATTAAAAAAACAAATCGAGCTAGGAGAAAATATTTGCAAAATAAATATCTAATAAAGAAATGGTTTCCAAAATGTACAAAGAACACAAATGCAACCAGTAAGAAAAAAATGGGCAAAACATCTAAACAGATACCTCACCAAACAAGATATTTAGATGGCATATGAAAAGATCAAACATCATCTGCCATTGCTAAGTCGCTTCAGTCATGTCCGACTCTTTGCAACCCACTAGGCTCCTCTGTCCATGGGATTCTACTGGAATGGGTTGCCATGCCCTTCTCCAGGGGATCTTCCTGACTCAGGGATCGAACCCAGGTCTCCTGTAGCTCCTGCATTGCAGGCTGATTCTGTACCGCTGAGCCACTGGGGAAGCTCTTTGATCTGCCATTAGGTAACTGCAAACAATGAGATACTACAATACACCTATTAGAATGGCTAAGATCCAAAACACTAGCAAGGATGTGAAGTAACAGGAACTCATTTCACTGCTGGTGAAAATTTAAAATTTCAGGCACTCTGGAACATACTCTGGTAATTTCTTACAAAGCTAACCATAGACTTACTATATGATTTGTCAATCATGTTCCCAAGTTCTTTCCCAACTGCTCTGAAGGCTTACGACTGGACAAAAACTGTCACACAAATGTTTACAGCAGCTTTATCCATAACTCAAAACCTGAAGAAACCAAAACGTTCTTCAGTAGGGGAATGAGTAAACAAACAGTAGTATACCCATTCAATGAAATATTGTTCAGAAATTACAAGATGAGCTACCTAAACTGAATGACTTAGCTGTACAGCAGAAATTATCACAACATTGTAAACAAACTATAAACTATATTTCAATTAAGAAAAAAGAGCTATTAAGCCAAAAAAAGACTTGACTCTTTAGTGGATACTGCTGAGAGAAGGCTAACTGAGTCTGAAAAGGCCACTGCTATATAATTCCAATTAGATCACATTCTGAAGAAGGCCAAACCCTAGATATCAAAAGAAAAATCATTGGTTTAGAGGCATCGGTCGGGTTGAATAGGTAAGCACAGGGGGCTATTTTAGGCAGAGAAGCTATTCTGTATACTGTTGTAATTATGGATACATGGTAATACATATTTTTCAAATCCCATAAAACTTAACAGCACAAAGAATGAATCTTGACGTATGGAAATTATAAAACATCATTTAAGAGGTTGAGCGATCCAAGGATACACACAGGATGTGACAAAACAACTCAATTGTATTACAAACATATGAAACAACCTCACTCAAAGAGGTGGCGGGAAAAGACTTTAACCTAAGTAACTCTGGAAATCAGTGAAGTCTGCAAAACCAGACTATACAAAAGTACTATTCAAGTTAAACTGACTCACATGAGTATACAGGTTAACCATTTGGATACTGCTATACATATATATCAGAATTGAACAATTAAGTAAGTGGATGGTGTATGGTAGGAGCCACTTTCAATGCTGAGCGTGGGAACTTTACTGACAAGCAAGGCAAAGAGGCTAAGATAATCCACTTGGTAATGGGCAAGAGTTAAGAGACTACAATATGAACTCATGTTTATCTTAACATACAGAGGATTACAGACAAAATATTTATAGATATGTGCCTATAAACCAGTTAGTAGTTAAGAGGGCATACAAGAAACTACTACACCTCAGTAGCAATACAATAAATATCCTAGTATCAAGGATTTTGGTTTCCAATATCATCTCCAATAAAAAGGAAACAGGGTTCCTCGGCTGATTCTAGGATTAGGGCAGCAAACATATAGGACAAGCCTGGAACATCTTGTACTGCCAGGAAGTGATGAAGTGTTCAAAACAAAAACACCCACAACGATGGGGGGCTATATCAAAGGAACAAAAGAGCAAGCAATGGCCAAAGCTGCAACAATGCAAGCAATAAATAAGTGGTATTAGATTATATTCTAAAGCACAAAATAAATGCCCATGAATCTACACATTACATTACTGAATAAATAAATAAATGAGAGTAAACAAATAACACTTCCCAGGCAGAAATATTCCAAGTAACAGATACAGACAGTCCACTGTCAAGGAGGAGAAACGTAACTCCCTACCCTTATAAGTGGGCTACACATAGTGCTCTCCTTCCTGTACGGGAACAGGAAAGGCAGGAATTTACAATGGAGAAACCCAGCAAATACTACTTCAGCCAGGTGCTCAAGGTAAAGACCAAAAGTGATGTCATGCTGACAGCATGTACCCTTGATACAATGTGGTGAAAACAGTACCTTAGCTCTCGCTTCGGCAGCACATTAGTAAAACTGGAACAATACAAAGAAGATTAACATGGCCCTGCGCAAGGATGACATGCAAATTCGTGAAGTGTTCCATATTTTTCGAATGGATAAGAAAACTATGGTACATATACACGATGGAGTATTACTCAGCCATTAAAAAGAATACATTTGAATCAGTTCTAATGAGGTGGATGAAACTGGAGCCTATTATACAGAGTGAAGGAAGCCAGCAAGAAAAACAATACAGTATACTAACGCATATATATGGAATTTAGAAAGATGGTAATGATAACCCTGTATGTGAGACAGCAAAAGAGACGCAGATGTACAGAACAGTCTTTTGGACTCTGTGGGAGAGGGACAGGGTGGGATGATTTGGGAGAATGGCATTGAAACATGTATAATATCATATAAGAAACGAATCGCCAGTCCAGGTTCAATGCAGGCTACAGGATGCTCAGGGCTGGTGCACTGGGATGACCCAGAGAGATGGTATGGGGAGAGAGGTAGGAGGGGGGTGAGGGGGGTTCAGGATGGGGAACACGTGTACACCCGTGGCAGATTCATGTTTTGTATTGGTTTTGTATGGCAAAACCAATACAATATTGTAAAGTAATTAGCCTCCAATTAAAATAAATAAATTTATATTTTAAAAAAGAAGAAAAAAACAGTACTTTAACCTCTGTGGTCTTCTTCCCCCAAATCCATATTCCCTCTAATCATGAGGAAAAATACCAAGGAAATCCCAACAGAGGGAGTGCTGTCCTGACCAGTAGTCCTCAAATATGTCAAGAACATCAAAAACAAAGAAAATCTAAAAAACCGTCACAGCCAAGAGAAGTTTAAGGAGACAAGATGACTAAATGTAATGCGGTACCGTGGAACAAGAGCAGCAAGTAAAAACAAAGGAAATCTGAATTAAACATAGGCTTCGGTAATTACCATTATCTGTTCATTAATTATAATAAATGTACTATACTAATGTTGTTAATCATGGCAGAAATGATTCTATAGATTTAAAACAATTCTGTAAAAAATTCATTTTTTAAAAAAAGGATGTTACGCTGCTGCTGCTGCTGCTAAGTTGCTTCAGTCACATCCGACTCTGTGCGACCCCACAGCAGGCAGCCCACCAGGCTCCCCTGTCCCTGGGATTCTCCAGGCAAGAACACTGGAGTGAGTTGCCATTTCCTTCTCCAATGCATGAAAGTGAAAAGTGAAAGTAAAGTCGCTCAGTAATTTCCGACTCTTAGCGACCTCAGGGACTGTAGCCCACCAGGCTCCTCCATCCATGGGATTTTCCAGGCAATAGTACTGGAGTGGGTTGCCATTGCCTTCTCCAGATGTTCCACTATTATGCATCAAATATTTATCTCCTATCCCTCCAAAAAAAAATTTCAGGCCTGAAATATATACTATTGGTATCTAGTCTAAATCTCTTTTCAGAGAAGAAACTGAGGTACAACAGACTGACGTGCCAAAAACGGTTCTTGTCACAATGAGGAGCAGAGGCCAAGTCTCCTGTCTCCCAATACTTCACTTGATAATTTTATACCACTTTGCCTTAGAAACAAAATGATTTTTCACATAATGTCCAAGAAGACATCTCAGAAGCAGCTTTTTTCTCCCTTTAAAACTCTTCAAGGACTTCTCTGGTGGTCCAGTGGCTGAGAATTCATGCTTCCAACACAGGGGAGCCGGGTTTGATCCCCGTTTAGAGACCTAGATCCTTTACGCCCTCTGCCACAACAAAGACCCACTGCAGCCTAATTAATTAATTACTTTGGGAAAATAAATAAACAGAACTCTTCATATGTCTTACCACTTAGAAACTCCTAAGCAGAGAGTGTAAGGGTTTCCCAGGTAGCTCAGTGGTAAAGAATCTGCCTGCAATGCAGAAGATGTGGGTTCAATCCCTGGGTCGGGAAAATCCCAACCTGGAGAAGGAAATGGCAACTCACTCCCAGTATTCTTGACTAGGAAACCCCAAGGACATAGAAGCCAGGCGGGCTACAGTCCATGGGGTCGCAAAGAGTGGGACATGACCTAGCAACTAAACAACAAAGCACACAGCGTATTTCTCTGTTGTCACTATTTTTAAGATTATTAACAGGAAATATGTAACAAGAAGCTCAACAACAAAGCAATAATGCTTTAAAAAATATATATAGCACGTTTTCGCCACTCCCAACTTCCCCAAAGTCCCAGAGCCAATGACTCCTAGATCTAAAATGTTCAAGAATAAAAGTGAACAAATTATGTGCCTTTAAACCAAGCTAACGCTTTCCAGCAGTAAGGAAACACTAACATTTTCTAAGTCTCTTCACAGTTCATGCTCACTAAGCTACATTACCTCTTCCAGGGCAAGATTTCTCATATTTCTGAATGCCATTGTAGCAGTTTCTTGCATACTTTCTGCTTGAAAGCCATCATTTTCTTGGAGTACTTAATTTCCTGATTTTCCTCTAAGAGCCATTTTTATTTTTTATTTTTTCTTAACCACCACAAGGCTATTACCTTAAACTCTACTGCAGTGCCCCTTTGAGCTTGGGTGCAAATGCTAGGTGGATGTCTAATTCATGACTAAACTACTTAGTGCCACAAACTGTCTCACAGCGGACCCATTTAAATTCCTGTCTTGGCCAAATTACAAAGTACTTACAGACCTCCAGGAGAGTAGCAATTAAAAATCAAAACCACAAACAAGAAAATCTTTTAACATTTATGAGTCTACCAAAGTGAACTTTTCTTAAAAATACCCTTAAATTATATGTAAATATAGTTTTGTGTGGCTTTATCATACTTTATCCCTTAACTAGAGCAAAAGTGAAGTCAACAAAACCAACAATATGAGGGCCAAGACTATATAGGCCAAGTTCTGATTTCTGTTGATCCAGAACTTGATCTGGAAATAAAACTTACAATTTCTAGGTTTCAGAGAAGTGAACAGACTGCACCTCCTTCAAATACTCATTAAATATTTCTCAGCTAGAATTTTCCCCCCCCTTTGGCCATGCCGCATAGCTTGAGACATCAGGGATCAAACCCAGGCCCCAACAGTGAAAATTCCTAGCCCTGAGACTGCCAGGAAATTCTCTCAAATGGACTTTCAATAAATACTGGGTGGCAGGGCTCAAGACTGCTTCCTGGCAGTCACAAGACTGAAGTGTGAGAATTCTGTATTACAAAGGGTTAAAGGAGAAAACGGGTCTAACGCCCATCAGCAAACCTGGCACATATGAAACACTAAACGAATGTTTGCTAATAGTGTTCAATTCCATGAGGGCCAACTAGTTATCAAATATTAAAAAGAAAACACTCTGACCTTCAGGATCAATAAAGGGTGTCCTTAAAGTCTGGAAACACAAAATGTATTTGCCATGTTTTCAGAGTTCATGAATATTCTGTACCCTTAGTCCTACCAATCAAGTTTCAGGGGGGTTGGAGGTAGATAACATAAACTCATCACCTTTTATCTAACTAGGAAAAAACATGCAGAGATCTGTTAGCACTACTTAAGACTGCAGCCTGAATATTTTGTCTATAAAAAACACCAAAAAGCAAATGTTTAAATATCAACTAGTGTCATGATAAANTCCTACCAATCAAGTTTCAGGGGGGTTGGAGGTAGATAACATAAACTCATCACCTTTTATCTAACTAGGAAAAAACATGCAGAGATCTGTTAGCACTACTTAAGACTGCAGCCTGAATATTTTGTCTATAAAAAACACCAAAAAGCAAATATTTAAATATCAACTAGTGTCATGATAAAATTGTACGTAACTATGTACACCCAAGGGCAGGTAAAACCTGGAGAAATCCAAATATGGTCTATAGATTGTACCAATGCAATTTTTTCCTAGTTCTGATATTTTACTATAGTTATCTACCTATACTGTTATTTGGGGAAGCTGAATATTGGGTACAAGAGATCTCTCTGTACTATTTTGCAACTTTTGCAGGTCTGTAATTATTTCAAACCTGAAAGCTCCTCTTAAAAAATGTATTACTGGATCAGTATGGCTGGTTCGTTAGACTTGATCAAAGTTGTAATATAAACCAGCTTTAAATAGACCCAGTCTTTCAAAGCACAGAAGTACAAAGACCCAGAAGTGTGAGTTGGATTAGAAATCTGAACATCTTGCCCTGTTCCTTTCAGTTAATAAGTGTTCTGCTTTTAATAATCAAATATAATTATCAGCCTATATCCAAGGCAGAGAATCTCTACCACTGGGATCACATGGACAAATGCACACAAAGCCAAGAAATGTACACAAAGCCAAGAAAATATATGCATACATATTTGTATGTATATGCATATATATACATTTATAAATATTTATTATATAAATAATATACATGTAATATACATTTATAAATAATATAAATGATTTCCAATTTGCATCTCAATTTTCCAAGGACAGAGCAAAAAGCCCAGTTCTCAAAATCTCAGTCAGAAGGATTCTTCAAGAGACCTTAATCTATTCACTCTTACTATTTCAGTTCACTTTTTAACTTTTAAGAGTGAATTTACCTTGAATTCTAGAAATGGAAATATTCATTTTAAAACTGTCAATTCAGAAAATTAAGGCCTTATGCAAAAGGCAGTACAGTGTATGTGATGGTGTAAACTGTCATGTCAGAGAAATCTGGGTTCAAGACTTTCTTGACCCTCTTTGTGGCCTTGGTCAGCTTATCGAACTTACAGGAATATTTCTCCCTATTTTATAAATGTAGCTAGTAGTACTACTAGCTCAAAGGCTTGCTGTGAAAATACAAAAAGATAATACAGTCTATCAGAGTCCAGTACTTCATAAGTACACAAATAGCTTGTTCTTTTGATTAGTACAACCACATCTTCAATTCCCAGACACCTCCTACATATCTCAACAAAGTTGAATGATTTTATGTAACAAGAACTAGCTTTCTTCTCATTATATTCTATGATTTTTTTCTTTAACTCTTCCTTGCAATGGTGTATATACAACTGTAGCATTTGGACAGGGAAATATCTCTGTTTATCTGTGATTTTCTTATTTTCTGCTCTGCCACCAATTTCATGAATTCCTCCAAATTTATTTTTGGTTAATGGTAACTCTGTTCTCAGGACACATTCTAAAGAGTACTATTATTTTACTATACATACTGAAAAATATACATGAGACTTCAACTGAACACAAAATATTCTATGAGAAACATACACATTCTGCACTGAATTTCAACAAATCAAAAATTGACTTAGAGCAATTTTAGGAACTGGCAAACACTAAAGAAATATTAAATTTGTCACCTCTCATAGGCACTATCTTTATGCTAAGAGGCCATTCTAAAAAAAGATTTTTAAAACAAATGGAGTCTCAAATTACTTTTAAACTTTTTAAAAATATTTTCAAGATAGTCTATTTTGCATCTATTTTCATAAAGATATTAGCCTATGGCTTTCTTGTAAAGTCTTTGTCTGGTTTTGGTATCAGGGTAATACTGGCCTCATAGAATGTGTTGGAAACTATTCTTCTCTCTTCTATTTTTGGAAGAGTTTGTTAGGGATTAGTGTTAATTCTTCCCTAAGTATTTGACAGAATTCACCAGTGAATCCATTTGGTTCTGGGCCTTTCAAGATTTTGTTTCTTAAGGGGGACTTCCCTGGTGGTCCAATGGCTAAAACTCTGTGCTCCCAATGCAGGTGGCCCCAGATGGTCGGGGAACTGGATCTAAGCAACTAAGAGCCAGGGCAGCCAAATAAATAAATTTTTTAAGTAGTTAGGAAATTTCACTTCTAATTCCTTTAATCCATGAGAAATTAGAAAGGGAACAAATCCCACAAAAGGAATTTATCTCTTAACAGGGTCAACGAAGTTCCCTTATATTCCTAGTCCGTTAAGTGCTTCTATCATGACAGGGTGTTGCACACTATCAAACTGAGAAACTGAGACAATCATGTAGGTTTTTTGTCCTTTATTATTGCAATCTATTACATTCTTTATTGTATGGTAAATCAACCTTCCATTTTTGGGTTAAATCTCACTTGGCTGTGGTGTTTAATTATTTTTTATATGTTGCTGGATCCCATTTACTAGCATTTTGAGGACTTTTTATTTGCTTAAGGGATATTGTTCTATGGTTTTCTTGTGAAGTTTTTCATTTTGTTATCATGGAAATACTGGCCTTAAAGGATGAGTTAGAAGTGTTTTCCTTTCTTCTATTTTTTAGAAAAGTTTGTGAAGGATTGGTATTAATTCTTCCCTAAGTATCTGGTAGAATTCACTAGTGAAATCATTCAGTTCTAAAGCTTTTCTTTTTGGAATTTTATCTCTTAAAAGTAGTTAGGAAATGTCACCTCTAATTCCTTTAAACCATGAGAAATCAGCAAAAAAAACAGAAGTGACCTAGCTGGCAGAATTGGTTACTTTTTTAAAGCGATTTTTTTCTTTTGGCTGCACAGTTTGCTGGATGTTAGTTGCCCAACCAGGGACTGAACTCGTGCCCCCTGCAATGGAATATCCAAATCCTAACCACTGGCCCATCATGAATTCTACAAAGTGATTTTTTTCAAAGGCTGAATGTAATTAAAAACTGAAGCAGTCTTTCCTTCATGTAGGCTATCCATTTATCTACCCTTTTAAAATGTTATGTCTCACTGATTTTAGACACCTTTAGATTGTCTAATTTAATCTTCATAAGATCCCCAGGAGGTTCTATCATCCCATGTGACACAAGAGGAAATTAAAGCTAAATTGTCCAAGGTCACAGTTAAAAGTACGGTTAATGAGCAGGACTGGGCTTCTCATGTGGTTGTGGTAAAGAATCCACTGGAGAAGCAGGAGATGCAGGTTTGATCGCTGGGTTGGGAAGATTTCCTGATAGAGGGCATGACAACCCACTCTAGCATTCTTGCCTGGTAAATCCCAAGGACAGAGGAGCCTGGAGGCCTACAGTCCACAATGTCACAAGAGTCAGACACAACTTAGTTCCTGTACAACAATGAGCAGCAACTCAGAAGTCACAATCCCTAATCTTCTACTTAATAACCTGGCATTTTGGGTGAATTGCTAACTTCAGGGCCTCAGTTTCTTCATCTAAAACAACAACACTATGTACTTTTTAAAGTGAAAAGTGAAGTCGCTCAGTCACGTCCGACTCTGCGACCTCATGGACTGTAGCCTACCAGGCTCCTCAGTCCATGGAATTTTCCAGGCAAGAGTACTGGAGAGGGTTGCCATTTCCTTCTCCAGGGGATCTTCCCAACCCAGAGATCGAACTTGGGTCTCCTGCATTGCAGGCAGACGCTTTACCATCTGAGCCATTTATACTGGGATACATTTACACTGTGTACGTCTTGGGATAGCTATATAAACAAAATGCATGTAATGTGTTCATATCAGAACCAGGCTTACAGTAATGTGCAACATTATCAGTGATTTCTACTATTACTAGGTATTGCCCAGCGACACCATTTAAGCTTTGATGGTCCTAAAACGATGAGTTTTAACAGCGATAAGAAACTTGAAGTCTTAGACTGAAAAGCAACCACTTAAAAGGAATTTGATTCCAGTCATAGATAACCATTTTACTACTACTTTTCATTCCTCTGGATTACATCTAGTCAAAACATCAAAGCACTTAATAGTGGGAGGCAAGTACATAAAATTCAAAGTGGTCCTTACTGTAAATGCTCATCCACTAATGTACACAGATGTACACTGCCTAGTTCAGTTCTGAAGTTTGTTTTTGATTGACAGGAACATTAAAATGTATCTTCCCATAGCACTTTCCTTTTTCGTATAAACTAAGTCGATTTAAAACATGGATTCCCAAAACATTGCTGAAGATTCTAAGTTACTTAAAAAAATTAAATTCTCCAAATAATTTTCACAATTAAGCTTAATTTAAAAATCATCTGTTATAGTTAACAAAACATTCAGCCTGCATTTTTCTGACAAAGTTCTACTGTTATAGTTAACAAAGCATTCAGCCTGCCCTTTTCTGACAAAGTTCTACAGTAAGCTGTGCAGGTTTTAACTATGTTCAGGCACTGTTATTATTTCCTAGGAGTTGTTATGAGCTGCCAATTCTACTTGCATAGTTCATTACTCCATTCAAAGTAGCTTCCTGTTCACCATCTTATTTGTCTCTCCTAAAAGATCCCTAATGGTAAGGTATCCTGGGCACTGCGTTTTAAAGATGTGGAAACTAATGTTGTTCACTAAGCTAGTTACCTCGTTGGGCCTGGAATTCAGGCTCCAGTCTGCATTTGTGCTCACCGATTGTCACTTCATCCCCTTAAGCTATCTCTCAGGACAAAGTGAACTCTGTAACTGAAAGGATGCAATAGCATGACTGCCAAAACTGCAGCAACAACTTCTGTCAAAACGTTTACCCCTCAAGGTCCTTGGAAGATAATGTGTTAGTTGAAACTGTTGAGTTAAGATAGTCAGGTAGAGAGTTGCTGACACTCATTATCAGACAGGTCAGGAAATGCGTTTGCTCTGCGGCACATTTACTCCAATACACCGTTCATTCTGGCCATCTCATAATCCAGGTCCCTGAATTGTTTGCTGGTGCTGGTGCACAGGAGAATGTCCACACAGTTCTCTACCTCTGCTCTTACTACAGCAAATGGACAATTCAACAGTGATTCTATTCATGGCACTTAAACATGGCTGTTGAAAGACTGACATACAGAATGATTTCAAAGATCAATACAGTTCCACCCTTTAAAAACCGGAAACAAATCCTCCTGCCCACTAATTCTTATTTAAAAAAATTAAGCAAAATGTTTCATTTCCTAACTCAGAGGTACAGAAACCTAACTGTGGCTCACCTTTGTCCTCCCAAGCTTTTAATATTCAGCTCAGTTTAACTTCCTCCAGCCAGCATTCACTTGTGTCATCCCAGCAGTTAATCCACTAAGTCCAGTTTCTTCCTCCTATATCCATAAAGGGGACTTCAGGTCCCAGAACTTAACCAACTCAAAAAGGAGGATGTTGATGCAGGGGACCAACATCATTCAGGCCTTAATTTACTTAAATCATTTATCAAGTACTCAAAGTGTCTCCTGTCCTTTTTTATACACAGTTTAGTTCTAACACCACCACCATCAGATTTTATATCCATTATTTGGAGAGAACTGGGGTACAGAGAAGTAAACTGCCTAAGTTCGTATAGCAACAAACGACAGATAAATGACTTGAACCAGGGCCTTAGCCTTAACCACTACATCAAAACTGTCTCAACTCCAAATCCAACGTGATCATAAAATTAAGCCCATGACCTTGAGCCAATCATTTCAGAGCTCTGGGCCTCAAGTTTCCTCCACTATAAAATGACTTGCCCAGAGAGCTTTTGGGTGCTTTCCTGCCAGTCTTTGTGAATTTACAAACCAGATTACTTACTCCTCATCCGTGAAGAGATGTAATTAAATGTCAGGGCTTAAGTTTTCCAGCCACTGCGTGTTCTAACACATTCTCCATACTCCACTCTTCACTCTGTGATTTTAATTTTCAAATACTGAACCTCTAATGCTAAATATTCTTTCTCGGCCCACTATCAACTCTTCCCCACTACAAGTGACATCGACTAGGCCCGATCCTATTCCAGACCTTCACCCAGTTACTCCACGCCACTTCCCAGCATCACAGGTAGCCAAACAATAGGCTTAAGAAAGCCCTAGAAGCAAAGCCAGAAGGAGAAGTTAGCTTTCTCAGAGGTCAAGAGGTTCTAGGGCACCTGCCACGCCTCCCGACCCGGGTGGCGCGGCCTGGGCCTGGCTCCCTAACTCAAGCGGCCCAGGTCCCGGCCTCACACCACACGGCCGGAGCGCCGGACTGGGCCTGAGCTTTCGAAACCCAGCCGGACCCCACGGCCCCGGCCACGCCCGGCTCTTCGGGCCCCCGGTCGCGGCGCGGCGTAACCAGGCCCCCAAAGGTCCTCGCAGGCCCGAACACAAGCAGGCCTCCCGTCTCACCTCGAGCCTCAGCGGGACGGCCGGGGGCGCCCGCGCCTGCTCCCACCCGCACAACTGGCCCCGCGCCGCAGAGAATACAGCGGCTGAGGCAGCACAGCAGCTGAAGAAGCACGACCGTCACGTGCCGCAGAACCAAGAGGCCTTGACTCCCGCTGCCGCCGCGCGAGCTAGCCCCAGAGCACGAAGCCCGGCCCTGAGCCCGCCNGGCCCCGCGCCGCAGAGAATACAGCGGCTGAGGCAGCACAGCAGCTGAAGAAGCACGACCGTCACGTGCCGCAGAACCAAGAGGCCTTGACTCCCGCTGCCGCCGCGCGAGCTAGCCCCAGAGCACGAAGCCCGGCCCTGAGCCCGCCCCTCGCTCCTGAGTAGCTATGGCTAGGGCCAAGGCCCGCCCCCCCGCGCCAGCTTCTGAATACAGTTGGTCAATGCGACCATCGCTCTGAGGACTTTCCCATACGCCCCCTAGGGCTATTCTTCGTGGAGCGTGGGGATTGGCTGGAAGTGAGGCAGGAAGTGGCCGTTGGTTGGGCGGTACGGAAGGGGGCGGGCTGGGGCGGAAAGGAGTACTGCCGGGCGCGCGCGCCCTGTGGCGGGACCAGCCCTTCTGGAGTTCCCGCGCGCGGTTGCTCTGGTTCCTTAGTGGGCGCGCTTCCAGGAGTTGCACCTCTCTCTGTCTCTGTGGTTCCCACACCTTCTGTGCCTAGACCCGGGCCTCGGAGTCTGGCATTCCGTTCCCTTCTTTGGGGGTCAGATGGCAGCTGGCAAGAAGGGATGGGAAGTCTGGTGAACCATCGGGAAGGGCCTTGCCCCCGATGCGGCGAGTGCCCGGCGCTAACTGCTCCCTGTGTCAACAGGCGGCACGGTTCCTGCAGTGTCATTGCCCTAGGCCCAGAAGCCTGAGGCCACCTTGTTACCCAAGCTCAAATACAATCCACAGTACGCCACTCCAGGTTTATTTCAATTTTCAATTTGTGATGTTTTCTTCAGTAAAATTAGACACAAAGGGCACAGAGACACACTGACAACAATATTGAGAGAAAAAGATGGTGCAATGGAAAGATTTCAAACACACCACAAGTTTTGTAACTCATTTTTAGCATATCTTCAGTTTTGAATATGCTGAGAACCTCGGGAAATGGAAATGGTCTGTGGTTTTTTTTAGACCTTTGTATGTCCTGGTTTCTGTCATCCATTTGCTTGGATACCCAAAGGCTGAATGGTAGGGTGAAAAAAAAACTGTATTTGGTAAATGTAGCAACTACTATGAGCTTCCCAGGTGGTGCTAGCAGTAAAGAACCAGCCTGCCAGTGCAGGAGACGTAAGAGGCCTGGGTTTCATCCCTGGGTCCAGAAGACCGGCTGGAGGAAGGCATGGCAACTCACTTCAGTATCCTTGCCTGCAGAACCCCCTGAGACAGAGTAGCCTGGCAGGCTACACTCCATTGCAGAGTTGGACAGATCTGAAGCAACTTAGCGAGAGCGCGTACACACACACACACACCCCAACTTCCCCAGTTCAGTTCAATTGCTCAATCCTGTCAGACTCTGCGACGCCATGAACTGCAGCACCTCAGGCTCCCCTGTCCATCACCAACTCCCTGAGCTTGCTCAAAATCATGTCCATTGAGGTGGTGATGCCATCCAACCATCTCATCCTCTGTCATCCCCTTCTCTTCCCGCCTTTAATCTTTCCCAGCATCAGGGTCTTTTCAAGTGAGTCAGTTCTTCGCATCAGATGGCCAAAGTATTGGAGTTTCAGCTTCAGCATCAGTCCTTCCAATGAATATTCAGGACTGATTTCCTNCAGAGATGGAGGAGCTGGGGTGGGAGAAAGCATATTAGCACAATTTCTAGGATCAAAGCCCTTTTTGACCTGAAAGATCTCAGGCTGTTAGATTATAAATTGGGGTTTAATTAGAGCCTTGTCAGTCAACCTTTATCCCTGCCTTGGTCTGGGCAAATGGTTCGTACTTTGGCAAGTCATTAATTAAGAGTTTTGGAGACACAAGCTCATGTTTTCATGTCAAGCAGAGAAGCAGATGTGGGTGGGTTTTCACTCTTACGGGACTTTCCCCCCCCTCCTTTTAGAGAGTAGTGATGCAGTCCATTTGCTTCAGAAAAATAACCAGAGGTGTGGAGGTTTAAAAGTCTTGAAGCATCTGTAGCTTGTTAACTCAGGAGCAAAGACGAAGGCACAGCTTTGTCTAGAGGCTGAAGTCTGAGATTGGTGTTAACCACCTCACTCTGAGTCCTGACTCTGGGACCAAAAGCCCTGGGCAAGCTATTGCTATTTAGCTCCTGAGCTTCACTCCTCCCATCTTCAAGGTGAGAGCAGTGAAAGTATCTAACTTGTCATTAATAATACTCTTTCATTCAACTATTTAATACTATTTGTCAGTCACCTACTAGGTCACTCACAGGCACTGGGCTAGGTCCTGGGAATCCCAGTGTCAATACAGCTAATAAAGCCCTTGTGGAGTTTCCATTCCGAGCAGAGGAGGGAGGGAAAAAGGAAACAGCATACCCACAAAGATACTATGCAATGCGCCTTAGAGCTAAGTGCCAAGAAGCAAAATGGAACTGAGCAGAGAGATAAAAATTACAGGGAGGTTCGTGTTGAGGGCTTAGCATGGTGCCTGGCACATAGTAGACAAAATGGAACTGAGCAAAGAGATAAAAATTACAGGGAGGTTCGTGCTGAGGGCTTAGCATGGTGCCTGGCACATAGTAGGCAGCCAAATTAAGTTAGTGATGTGATGACAACGATGAGGACAGTCATGATGATGGTGGTGATGATGGTGGTGGTGGTGATGATGGTGGTGGAGATGATGATGGTGATGATGGTGGTGGTGGTGATGATGGTGGTGGAGATGATGATGGTGATGATGATGGTAGTGGTGATGATGACGGTGATGATGGTGGTGGTAGTGAGAAAATTGGTGACAGTGATGATGAAGATGGTGATAGTGGTGTCAGGGATGATGGTGGTGATTTCTGAAACCCTGTTGCCACACCAGTTCCCTGCCTTCATCAGCTTCTGTCCTTGGAAATAACACTTCAGCCATCCTACCTGGAGTGAAGGGATGCCTAAGCCATGCCCACTTTTTCTTTTTTCAAGTTCAACACTTTTCCTTAGATCTGGCTAAAGGTTTTGGAGCCAGTGTTCAGCTTGACCTTCGTTAAAAAAATAACACACACGCACAGCCCAAAAAAAGCATCCAGACTGGGAAAGAAAAGAGTTCCTTGTACTTTCTACTTGGCAACCAGCTCGTCTTAAATCAGAACAGGACTGATTCCACGTAGATAGGAACTCTTGGAACCCACTCTCCTGCTGCCCTAAGCCATACATGGCTGAGTGCCCCTCAGCCACACCTGTGCCTTTCATTAAATGCTGGGAGGAAAAACTCTTTGGTCAGGCTCTTCCATTACTAATTTAGCACTGCAAAGGCAAAACAGCACCAGGAATGACCTTCACATGGCCCCCTACCCTTCATGGCTAGTGACCATCCCCCAGCAAAATAAAAATGACAGTCATTTCCCTGGGAGCCTGTGATGGTGACAGAATAGCCCTGTTCCAAGGGCGTTGCTGGCTTCATCCCAAATGTGAGGCCATCGTGTTCATTTAGTTTTGGACAAAATCCACGTATTTGCCATTGAGGCTGGAGCCAGGCTAAGCTGGAGAATGAATCATTCCCATCCATCTCCCTCTCCCTGTCTCCATGAGTGAAGGCGAGAGGATAGAAGGAGATGAAAAATCACACCAAGGGAATGCCAAGCATTGCTGTCCCTGCTCATCCAGACATATCAAGAGGGAAAGGATTTTGTTGTATTCGGGGCCATTCAAATAATCCTATTAACTAGCATTATACTACCAGGAAGGAAGAAAGCAAAGCTCTATCACTTGGGGATTTGTCACTGCCGTGAGAACATTTCTAACTCAAGAAAAAAAAGAAATCCTGGGATTAAACATGGAGAAGGCAATGGCATGTCACAGTACTCCAGTACTCCAATACTCTTGCCTGGAAAATCCCGTGGATGGAGGAGCCTGGAAGGCTGCAGTCCACGGGGTCGCTGAGGGTCAGACACGACTGAATGACTTCACTTTCACGCATTGGAGAAGGAAATAGCAACCCACTCCAGTGTTCTTGCCTGGAGAATCCCAGGGATAGAGGAGCCTGGTGGGCTGCCATCTATGGGGTTGCACAGAATCAGACATGACTGAAGCGACTTAGCAGCAGCAGCAGAGATTGAACAGGAGAGGCCCAGAACTGGGTCTCGGAGTGGTCAGGAAGTTGGCCTGCTCTAGGGCCCTGGGGCAGTCTGTCAGAATGAGTGAACACCACCCATTCTAGCCTCTGGGTCAGCGGACACCAGCCCATGGGGCAGATGGATGGGAGTTTAAGGTGGATTTGCTGATGGACTGGGAGGGGGTCAGATGGGCAGAGATCCAGAGTTCAGGCTTGAACATGAGAAATCTCCAAATCCAAGGATCTGGAGGAAGTCAGCTGGCACAGTGAGCATGCTGAGTGTGGTGCCTGGCACCTGAGGAATACTCAGGAGTAGTAACTGTTTGGCAGCTTCCTGCACACCTCACAGTGGGCAGGGCCCCCGTATCTCTGAGCCGTTGTTGGCCTCCTTGCACTCATCTCCCCCTGAAGGTCCAGGAAATATGAGCTGTGGCTCAACACGGGCCATCCGGGGTGACAGGGGGGAAGATCAATGTCCTGTTTGAAGGGTGAGCTCCCTAGGGTTCACGCGCCCACGCATCCTGAAACCCGATCGCTGCCGTGTCCTTCATGAAGATGGAATCCTTGACAGGTGATTATTTTCGCTGCCCATTCCATGCCAAACGCACTGAAGATTAGTCACTTGTTAAGGGCCAGCTGCTGACAAGGAAGGTGGAAGGCTGCAGGCAGAGAGAAGCCTGTGGCTCTGGCCAGAATCTGATTATGTGAGCTGGGGCCTGGGATTCTGGAATTTGGGCAAAGACTCTGTGGTCAGCTGGCCCTCTTGGCTTGAGGAGCCCCTACTGACCTTTGAGGTCTCAACCGAGATGTCCCTTCCCCCAAGAAACCTTCCTGCCCCAGCCCTAGGAGCCCCCACTCTGCTCTTATAGAACACCCACCCTTCTCCCTCCAACACTTGACATCTGTGTTGATTTTATTAAGCCTCACTTGTGACATGTTCAGCACTCATCTCTCACATGACTGAGTGTCCTGGGGAGGCTGGCCCCAAACTTTGGATTCATTAATTCCATCCCAGGGCCGTGTGCCTCATAGGAGACGGAACAGTATTTATTGATTGGCTGTTGGCAGTATCTCCGCAGAACAGAATGGGAAAAACCTGGGTTTATAAGTAAATGAGGTCACACATCACTCTGTGACATTTTGACCCAAGAGATTAAAAACAAGAGCAGAAAACCCTAGATGATACATATTCATCTGTAAAGCTAAAACCACTGGCTCCAGTCTGTGGGCTACAGGTGTTAGAAAGCTGAGGGGATAACATTGCCCTAAGGGACAACAATGTGAATTCATACTGGGCCAAGTCAGTCAGTCAGTTAGTTCACTAACTCAGTCGTGTCCAACTCTTTGTGACCCCATGGACCACAGCAAGCCAGTCTTCCCTGTCCATCACCATACTCCTGGGGTTGGCTCAAACTCACGTCCTTTGAGTTGCTGATGCCATCCAACCACCTCATCCTCTCTTATCCCCTTCTCCTCCCACTTTCAATCTTTCCCAGCATCAGGGTCTTTTCCAATGAGTCAATTTTTTCCCATCAGGTGGCCAAAGTATTGGAGTTTCAGCTTCAACATCAGTCCTTCCAATGAATATTCAGGACTGATTTCCATTAGGATGGACTGGTTGGATCTCCTTGCAGTCCAAGGGACTCTCAAGAGTCTTCTCCAACACCACAGTTCAAAAGCATCAATTCTTCAGTGCTCAGCTTTCTTTATAGTCCAACTCTCACATCCATACATAACCATTGGAAAAACTATAGCTTTGACTAGATGAACCTTTGTTGGGAAAGCAATGTCTCTGCTTTTTAATATGACATCTAGGTTGGTCATAGCTCTTCTTCTAAGAAACAAGCATCTTTTAATTTCATGGCTGCAGTCACCATCTNTAGATAGCATATTCAAAAGCAGAGACATTACTTTGCCAAAAGGTAGGAGGATAGGCATGAGCAATGAGAGGTGGCCTAGCTGAAATAGGCTCGAGCTTAACTCTAAACTCCATCCCAGACACACCCAGGAGAGATCACATTTATGCTACAAAATAACCACAGGGACTTTTCCAACTCTTGCACCTGCTACCTCACGTGCACAGTAGATACAAGCTAACCACAGGGGCTTCTCCAAGTAACCTTAGGCAGCTAGGAGCCCATTAAAGGTTCATAAATATTCTAAACATATATACATCTGATTATCATAGATTAAATTATGGGAAGACATATACAACAGAGCCTGCTGTTAAATAACTTGCAATTGTAACGTGTTTGTTGTTTTAAACCCTTTAGTCCATCCCTCCAAATTTTTGTTGTGACAAGTACGGAGGAAGGGAAATAAACTGACCTGATATAAGCTTGTCTTAAAAGACTTTACTGTACAGTGGAGCTCTGCTCAGTGTTATGTGGCAGCCTGGATGGGAGGGGAGTTTGAGGGAGAATGGATACATGCATTCATATGGCTGAGTCCCTTCCCTATTCANCCCTCCAAATTTTTGTTGTGACAAGTACGGAGGAAGGGAAATAAACTGACCTGATATAAGCTTGTCTTAAAAGACTTTACTGTACAGTGGAGCTCTGCTCAGTGTTATGTGGCAGCCTGGATGGGAGGGGAGTTTGAGGGAGAATGGATACATGCATTCATATGGCTGAGTCCCTTCCCTATTCACTTGAAACTATCACAACGTTGTTAACTAGCTATTTCCCAATACAAAATTAAAAGTTAAAAAAAAAAAAAAAGCCTTAGGCCTGCAAGTCCTGGTTAGTAGATTTAAATTATTCACACATTTAAAGAAATGATGCATCAAACAGAAAGAAAAGCATCCGGAAAAATGACAGAAGCAAATGCTGGCTGGGCTCACTCCACCACTGTGAAGGAGGGATGTCTATGAAGTGTGTATGCCTGGTCCGACTCCCTGGAAGGAAGAAGGCTGTAGAAGTCAATCATGTTCTGATCAGACCAGACAGATAATCCAGCTGACTCCCTTGGTTCTGATTACATGTTTATCAAGTAATCTTTTCATCATCATTTTAATCCATTTGGGCTGCTATAACAAAATAGCACAGACTGGGTAGCTTATAAACAACAAACATTATTTCNTCATGTTCTGATCAGACCAGACAGATAATCCAGCTGACTCCCTTGGTTCTGATTACATGTTTATCAAGTAATCTTTTCATCATCATTTTAATCCATTTGGGCTGCTATAACAAAATAGCACAGACTGGGTAGCTTATAAACAACAAACATTATTTCTTACTATTCTGAAGACAGAAAAGTCCAAGATGTGGCCCCAACCCACTCATCTTCTAGAAAAGGCCTCCTTCTGAGTTCAAAACTGGTGCCTTTTTCTTGTGTCTGCACATGATATAAGAGGCAAAAGATCTCTGAGGGGGTCTCTTTTATAAGAACACTAATCCATTTATGATAGCACCACCCTCATGATCTAAGCATCTCCCAAAGGCTCACATCATCTTTTGAGGGTTAGGGTTTCAATATAAGAATTTGTTTGGGGGGAGGAGGGAGCCGTGAACATTCAGACCACAGCATTCACAATGTGACTATAGGAAAAGAATGCACTTGTCAGCAATCAGGAGTGCTTTATCTTCCTGAGATGGCGATGTTCATATCATAAAGTCATGTA
>SJYV01045059.1:0-13795 GCA_006410875.1 Neotragus pygmaeus | reverse complement strand
TGACTGTATAGAGCTTCTCCATCTTTGGCTGCAAAGAATAGAATCAATCTGATTTCAGTATTGACCATCTACTGATGTCCATGTGTACAGTTTTCTCTTGTGTTGCTGGAAGAGGGTGTTTACAATGACCAGTGCGTTCTCTTGGCAAAACTCTATTAGAATTTGGCCTGCTTCATTTTGCACTCCAAGGCCAAACTTTCCTATTACTCCAGGTATCTCTTGCTTCCCTACTTTGGCATTCCAGTCCCCTATGATGAAAAGGAAATCTTTTTGGCTGTTAGTTCTAGAAAGTCTTGTAGGTCTTCGTCAAGGTAGATGAGACCTAAAAGAGACGGTCTTTCTTTATAGGGGACTGGAAAGCAAAACTAGGGAGTCAAGAAACACCTGAAGTAACAGGCAAATTTGGCCCTGGAGTACAGAAAGAAGCAGAGCAAAGGCTAATAGAGTTTTGTCAAGAGAATGCACTGGTCATAGCAAACACCCTCTTCCAACAACACAAGGGATGACTCTACACATGGACATCACCAGATGGTCAACACCGAAATCAGATTGATTATATTCTTTGCAGCCAAAGATGGAGAAGCTCTATACAGTCAGCAAAAACAAGACTGGGAGCAGACTGTGGTTCAGATCATGAACTCCTTATTGCCAAATTCAGACTTAAAGTGAAGAAAGTGGGGAAAACCACTAGACCATTCATGTATGACCTAAATCAAATCCCTTACAGTTATACAGTGGAAGTGACAAATAGATTCAAGGGATTAGATCTGATACACAGAGTGCCTGAAGAACTATGGACGGAGGTTCATGACCTTGTACAGGTCACTTGATACAAGAAAAAGATGTGCAAAAAGGCAAAATGGTTTCCGAGGAGGCCTTACAAATAGACAAGAAAAGAATAGAAGCTAACTGCAAAGGAGGAAAGGAAAGATATACCATGTGAATGCAGAGTTCCAAAGAATAGCAAGGAAAGATAAGAAAGCCTTCCTCAGTGATCAATGCAAAGAAACAGAGGAAAACAATAGAATGGGAAAGACTAGAGATCTCTTCAAGAAAATCAGAGATACCAAGGGAACATTTCATGCAAAGATGGGCTCAATAAAGGACAGAAATGGTCTGGTCCAAACAGAAGCAGAAGATATTAAGAAGAGGTGGCAAGAATACACAGAAGGACTGTACAAAAAATATCTTCACAACCCAGATAACCACAATGATGTGATCACTCACCTAGAGCCAGACATTCTGGAATGCAAAGTCAAGCGGGCCTTAGGAAGCATCACTACAAATAAAGCTAGTGGAGGTGATGGAATTCCAGTGGAGCTATATGAAATCCTAAAAGATGATGCTGTGAAAGTGCAGCATTCAGTGTGCCAGCAAATTTGGAAAACTCAGCAGTGGCCACAGGACTGGAAAAGGTCAGTTTTCATTCCAATCCCAAAGAAAGGCAAAACCAAAGAATACTCAAACTACCACACAATTGCACTCATCTCACATGCTAGTAAAGTAATGCTCAAAATTCTCCAAGCCAGACTTCAACAATATATGAACCATGAACTTCCAGATGTTCAAGCTGGATTTAGAAAAGGCAGAGGAACCAGAGATCAAATTGCCAACATCTGTTGGATCTTCAGAAAAGCAAGAGAGCACCAGAAAAATATTACTTCTGCTTTATTGACTATGCCAAAGTCTTTGTCTGTGTGGATCACAAAAAACTCTGGAAAATTCTTAGAGATGGGAATACCAGACCACCAGACCTGCCTCCTGAGAAATCTGTATGCAGGTCAAGAAGCAGCAGTTAGAACTGGACATGAAACAACAGACTGGTTCTAAATAGGGAAAGGCACACGTCGAGGCTGTACACTGTCACTCTGCTTATTTAACTTGTAGGCAGAGTACCTCATGATAAACGCTGGGCTGGAAGAAGCACAAGCTGGAATCGGGATTTCCAGGAGAAATATCAATAACCTCAGGCATGTAGATGACACCACCATTATGGCAGAAAGCAAAGAAGAACTAAAGAGCCCATTCATTAAAGTGTAAGAGGAGAGTGATAAAGTTGACTTAAAGCTCAACATTCAAAAAGTGAAGATCATGGCATCTGGTCCCATCACTTAATAGCAAATAGATGGGGAAACAGTGGCTGACTTTATTTTTCTGGGCTCCAAAATCACTGCAGATGGTGACTGCAGTCATGAAATTAAAAGATGCTTACTCCTTGGAAGAAAAGTTATGACCAACCTAGATAGCCTATTCCAAAGCAGAGACATTACTTTGCCAACAAAGGTCAGTATTGTCAAAGCTATGGTTTTTCCAGTAATCATGTATGGATGTGAAAATTGGACTATAAAGAAAGCTGAGTGCCAAAGAACTGATGCTTTTAAACTGTGGTGTTGGAGAAGATTCTTGAGAGTCCCTTGGACTGAAAGGAGATCCAACCAGTCCATCCTAAAGGAAATAGTCCTGAATATTCACTGGAAGGACTGATGCTGAAGCTGAAACACCAATATTTTGGTCACCTGATGCAAAGATCTGACTCATTGGAAAAGACCCTGATTCTGGGAAAGACTGAATGCAGGAGGAGAAGGGGACAACAGAGGATGAGATGGTTGGATGGCATCACCAACACAATGAACATGAGTTTGAGTAAACTCCGGCAGTTGGCAATGGAGAGGTAGGCCTAGCATGATGCAGTCCATGGGATCACAAAGAATCAGACATGACTCAGCAACTGAACTGAACTGAACTGAAAAGATATGGTAGATCTTATCTCCTTCTGGTTCTGACGACAGTTAAAAGTGAGCATAAATATGCAAGAAGTGTTCTGACCACAGATCCCTCCAGAAAAGGAACCAGGAGAAAATTAACTCCCTCTCCAAAGTAACAGATATTGGCTTCTCCTTTAGATACTTTTTTTAAGGAAAAGACATTCCTCCAAATATACCCCACTCCATTCCATCCTTTCCCCCATCGACCCTGGGGACACTGTTTGCTTCCTAGCAGTTTCCCACCCATAGGGTCTAGCTCACTCCTTTTCTGTACCAGGCCTTGTGGTAAGATTCACTTCTCATGCTTTTCTCTCTCTCTCTTTTTTGGCTGTGGTTGGTCTTCACTACTGTCCAGGCTTTTCTCTAGGTTTGGGGAGGGGGAGTTATTCTTCCCTGTGGTGCAAAGACTTCTCATTGTGGTGGCTTCTCTTGTTCCGGGGCACAGGCTTCAGGTGCTGTGGTTCCTAGGCAATAGAGCAGAGGCTCAATAGTTGGGGCACTCGGGATTGAATGCTCCGCGGCATGTGGTAATTTCCTGGGCCAGGGATGGAACCCGTGTCTCCTGCATTGGCAGACAGATTCTTTACCACTCAGCCACCAGGGAAGTCCCCACCCTGTTTTCAGCTAAATCATCTACTTGCCTCTAGATGAAGGTTTCTTAACCTCTGTTCTACTGTCATGCTGAATCCAATAATTTCTGGAAGGGGTATGGATTGGGGGATCCTGTGCACTGTAGGATATTTAGTTGCATCTCTGGCCTCTCCCTAAGAGACAGCAGTACCATGTTCTCCTACAGTGCTAACAATCAGAAATGTCTGCAGATAATGCTAAATGTTCTTCTTGGGGCAAAATACCTCACTCCCATACTGAGAATCACAGCCATAGACACCTCTGTCCCCAGATTCTCCCTGAGGCCCAATGCAGACAACTGCTCCCATCCCACTTCTCCCATACTGCCTGTCTCTGAAATAAGCAAATGACATTTTTTCTTTGCAACAGTTTTTCTCTACAGGTAAAAACTGATGAGGCTTAACAAATATAATCACGAAAAAATTCCAGTTTCAAGAATGCTAACAAAGTGGCCGTGCTCCCATATTCCACAGAAGCATGATGGGAATAAGGGCTGCAGTTTACATGCCCCCTTCCCAGACCTCTTCCTTGGCTAAGCATGGGATATAGCTGCATCCCAACCAATCATGGTGAGACTGGATGCTGGACCCACGTCCAGGGTCACAGTCCTAATGGACACAGACCTGATGGACCACTTTCACTCATACTTTCTAGAATTCTGAAGTGTCTTTTCATTGTATGTTCCACGAATGTATACATAATATTAGCAACCTATGCCAATATTAATAAAGTACTACAAATGCATCATTTGTTTAGAAGAAATAATCCAAATTGATAGGAAAATGGTTGATTGTAGATATTTTACCTTAAAAAAAAAATGAAAGTCTTTCTGAAAGACAAGAATCTTAATATGCCTCTCTGAGTACCTCTCTTTTACACAGGGAAAAACACCCCACAGATTCATACAATATGACATAACCTTATATAAAAATCAAGAAATTATGCGTTCAGAAATTTTAAGAAAACTTCCAAGTGCCATCCACTCACTTATATACTGTAGAAAATTGATTTTAAAATATGAATTTTCTCTACAATCTTGAGAAAAATTGATTCCACTTCTAGACAGACTCATTATTAACATTGTTTTCTGATAGTAAGTATAGGTTTTTTTCTTTCAAAAATCAATAGAGGCATTCTCATTCATAAAAATAAATGTAATCACCTTGAAATATTTTTATACAGCTTTTTGTCCACCTGATATAACTTTTTTCTTTAAAGTCCTTGAGCAAGCAGTGTTAAAGCTTCAAGATACTTTTTGCCCAATTCCAATTAAAGATTCATTAGGTTATCATACCAATAAATTTGAGCTGCAGTAGGCGTTTTTGTATTTATTACCAAGAAGCCTGTTGCTGATAGACAATTCACTAATCCACTTATAGGGAGGAGAGATGGAGGGAAAGAGGAAAGGGGAAAGAGGAGGCAAGAGAGGAGAGGGCAAGACAGAACACAAGAGGAAAGAGGAGAGAGGAATGGACCTGTAAGAAAAGCATGTGCTAAAAAGAAAAGCATGAAGCATGTGCTAAATTCAATTCACAGTGAAATCAACCTCCTCTCAGATCATAGGGTGCTTCCTTTTGACACATATTTATCCTTATGTGAGTCTTTATTGCTCTGTCAATTTGTACCTTTTAATGGATTAAACAGATCTTTTTATATTTGTAAGTATTTTGCAAAACTGGCATGACTAAATAGGCATATTTATATGTTTGGAGTTAAACACCTGTTCTTAAGTATGGATTGTTGTATAACAAAAGAAATATAGATGTTTAAAACATCTATTCATTTCAGAAAGAACATTTTCTGTGTATCTATTTATTGAAGACTATTTTTTCTCTTTATGTGTTTCAGTTCCCATCACTCATCTTTGAATGTCTTTAAATATGTTTTTCAAACCCCCTTCTGTTGTGCAACTTTTCTCTGTGGCAGTCTCCTGTCTGCAAAGGTCATTTACTATCAAGTTTACTGTATCTGTTTAATTTTATATTGTACAATAAATCTTCAAGAGCTCCTACATATGATAAGTCTGAAGGTTCAATCAGAGGTTGGATGTATCAATGTTTAATGCATTTCTCAGTAAAAACAAATTAGTATATGTTTAAAAAAAGGAAAGATGTATTGTCTCCTATCTTCCTCATGTTTTTATCGTCTTAAGGATGGTCACCATTGATTAAAAACTGTTTATCCTTACCAACGCTTTCCATTCATTCCCAGGTCAATCAACATGCCTGTAAATATTTTCCTTTCAGCCCTCTGCCCTCACATAAGCATCCAGAGGAATAAATGCCAATTTCTCCAACCACCTTCTGGCTAACACATTTAGTCCCTGCTCTAATAAATAAGCAGATACTTTCCTAAGGCTTTCATTAAAAGACCTTTCCAAATACTACTGATTCTCCTCTCCAACTATATAGCTTAACACAGTCACTGACTCCAGCATATGCCTAACTTACTTTTAAAAAGAAAAGAAAAGGAAAAAAGGCTCCAAAATGTCAATTCAAGAGTCTAAGATATTCACCATGTAACCAAGAACTGAAAATACACTTGCACGGGGAGCTCGGGTCCTCCTCTGAGCGAAGACACTTGAGAATCTGAAGAATATACACAGTGAATTGATCTCTTCATATCATGGATAAAACTGACAGGAGAGAGCCTTCAGATCATTCTGCTCCATAACCTGCAAGATGAAGAGTTATCATGTACAATCATAATCTTTTTCCCATTATTGAAAACTCAGTAAATATCAGTAAATACAACTCTTGGTTTGTACCAAACCTTTTTATTTAACTGACCTAGGAAGGTTGATTAAAATTCCATTTGGTGTTATAATTTAAAACACAAGTGAGATGATGCCTCTAAGAATATGTATACTGTTTTGAGTTGTGTGGAAGGATTATAGAAATAAATGAAATGCACAATGAAAACAGTGGAAGTGAGAATCAGTCCCTGTGGGTGTACAGGGATTGAGTATAAGAGAGGAAGTGATAAACCAGGAAAGGAGAACAGGATGCATTTCTCTTCAGGATACAGAAAATAAAACAGGAAACCAGGGAAGAGTTCAGGGAGGGTTTCCTTCTACTTCTTTCCTCCTGCAGGAAATCACTAATACTTTCTGAGAAAAGAGATAAGCCAACCAATTTTTACCTATTAGTGAAATTTCTCAGTTTAGGCATATTAGTGATTACTGTCCTTTATAATAGCTCAAGATAATTCCGCTTAGAAAATATTTGACAGTAATCCCCACTGTTTCTTAAGGTAAATTCACCATTTTAAGTGAAACTCCAAAAATGTGACTTCTAAAGAACACCAAGCAGATTAATAAAAGAAATGCTAAGATCCTGCTAAAACATTCAATGTAATATAATCCATATCCAGAACCAACTGAAGCAAAATGGTCAGTATGCAGAAATGTATACTTTTTAGGAAACATTTTAAATTTGAATAGATGACATGCCAGGCTTTCTGAGAACCTTTCATAGAAGCAGCTAAGTGGAACTGTTGGTGTTCCCATCTCCTTCCTTGTATCCTCCTCTATGACCACTATAGAAGCAGGTTCATCCTACTGGTCTGGCATTCTTAATCCAGAGTGATCCTTTAAGAGACCAGGTCAGTTTTTATGAAGGATGAGGCTGGAACATCCCCCTTCCACCCTTCACTTCCCCCATTCAGCACACTCCCTGAGCTGTCCCCAAAATTAACCTGGAAGACCAGCAATTATAGCAATAGATTTGATTGAGTCAAAATCCCCAGGATCAACTCCCAGGCTAACTTCCATTTCTAGAATTTCAGTACCCACCAGGGTTCTCTTAAGTCATTTCACTGGGTCATGATGAAAAACAGTTCAGATCTCTAGTACAATCACAACTTCTAATTCAGAGGAGGAGATCATGGCATTAAAAGTCCAAACTATTAAGAGTCTCATCTCATCTGCATAACAACTCCAAAGAAATAGGTTTGGTCTGTTTGACTATTTATAATGCATTAGAGAGCTCTTGCTACATGAAAAGACTTGAAAAAATAGGGAAATTACATTGTTGACTCCCACATGGTAGGATATATGCAATATAATACTGTGCTGAAATGCTGTGATGGGCGAGAGCTGGTTTACATGAATGTGTTGTAATCTGAATTAAAATGCCTCTACATTATTAAAAAGAACTTTCACTACCATTTGGTATGTAAGGCTCTGGAGGCTCTCCTTGCCTATTTCTGTTTTAGGATCTCTACTTTCCACATATTTGCTAACTCCACTTGTATTGTTTTCTTGACAAGCATGGGGGTAAACCTCACCAAGGTTAGCTTTTTGACTGCTAGAAAATTAATATCACTATGCAGCGTATCCATATGTTTCTTGTCTGATAATTCAGATCTGTATTTTTGAGATCCAAAGAATCTCAATATCCCAGAAACACCACGTGACATCGAATATTTCTGTGTTCTTTCACACTGTTATGGACTGAATTGTGTCCCTCCAGAATTCATATATTGAAGTCCTAACCTCAGAATGTGACCATATTTGGAGACAGGGTCTTTATAAAGGTAATTAAGTTAAAATAAGGTCATGACATTAGGCCCCCATTCAATATGATCAGTGTCCTTACAAGAGGAGGGAACGTGGATACACATACAGAGGGAATATGATGTAGAGTCACAGGGAGATGACAGCCATCCACAAGCTGAGGGGAAAGGCCTTGAACAAATCCTTTCCTCGGGGTCATCAGAAGGAAGCAATTTTGCTGACACCTTGATCTTGTACTTCAAGACTCCAAAACTGTGAAAGTCCTTGATTTGTGTCCAACTCTTTGCTACCCCATGGACTACACAGTCCATGGAATTCTCCAGGCCAGAATACTGGAGTGGGTAGCCGTTTCCTTCTTCAGGGGATCTTCCCAACCCAGGGACTGAACCCAGGTCCCCCACAAGGGAAGCCACAATACTGAGGTGGGCAGCCTATCCCTTCTCCAGAGGATCTTCCCAACCCAGGAATCCAACCGGGGTTTCCTGCATTGCAGGCGGATTCCTTATCAACCGAGCTATCAGGGAAGCCCAACACTGTAAGACAATTAATTTCTGCTGCTTGAGCCACTTAATCTGTGGTACTTTGCTGTGGCAGCCCAAGCAAACTAATACGCTTACCAAAGGAAGAAGGGTGCAGGAAGTTTTAGATGCCAAAGGGACAGATTGTAAAACAGTAGGAAATGGGGAAGTTCATTAAGATGACAAGTGGGAGCCAACAGGTTACATAAGAGTACAACTGTTAGGCATTCCCAGCAAAGGAAAGAATTAATTTAGGTCCTGCTGGACAATTCAAAAGGTGTAAATTAAAGAAAATTATCTGTTCCTAAGTTTAAAGAAAAAAACATAGAAAAACATGGAAATACACGAAGATGCAAAGTAGCAAAAAGAGATCTGCCATGTTGAAAATATATTAGGATACTGAGTTAAAATAAATAGTCCTAACATTTTAATACAGACATAATACAAAGACGTAAGTCTTTGAAGCTGCTTGGCAAATTCTAAGACTCCCTTCTAAGGCTTAAAAGAGTCTCTCACTAACCAATTTATTCACTGGAAAATGGCAATAGAAACAGTCCTAAAGTATTTATAGCACACTGCAACTTAGGCTGAGAAGTAGATTTCAGATAAACCTATAGAATAATTGATAATAGATTTTTCCAATAAAATTTTTAATACATATGTTTACTTTTAATAAATGATAAATAAATGGCAACCTGAGGTATGTTAATAATCAATTTTGGCTGTTTCCCCATTTATTAAAAATGGGAAATATGTAGTTTATAGCTCTATAAATATCTGACATAGTCAGACTAAACATTTTATCTTCCCGGAGAGGAGCTATCAGAGGAGGCTCAAGAAAAGGGCCATACACTATATTATAAATGACTTTATTTTTGTTCTCATCATCTTCATTATAACATCTCATCCACTCAAGTAGAGAAACAGACCATCTAATGTTTCAACAAAAGATAAAGCATTATCCATCTTTCATGTTGTGAAGAAGGCTGAATTCTCTTAATCTCACATTGTATTTTTTGTCTTAAGCATCAAGCCTCTCCTCGGTTTTCTGCCCACAAGCCAGAATATTGGGTGGATTATCATCCTTCAAGCACACTCTGCCAAGGTCTACCATTATTTTTCATTCATTTTAATTCCTGGAGAAAAGGAGCTGGAGCCTATACAGGTGATATATGGGGTTAGGGCCCAAGGACTAACATGATTGTGTAAGACGCTACTGCTGGGTGATATATGGACATATTGGAGTAACACACGCTAAAAGTGAGGAGGCAGCATGGAGCAGTTGGCAGGACAACAGGAAGCCTAAATTACATCATTCATTTAATAGGTCTAACATATGGCAGCTATTACATCTTCAAAACAAACGCAAGACTAACCAATACTCTCACAGAAAAGGAGCTTCCACTCCTATTTTTGCTTATAAAAGTCCTCAGTCCAAGTTGCTGACAATCCAACACAATAATCACGTGTTTCTAAAGGCAATAATAGTATAGATCATGCCATGAAACTGTTTCTCCTGATAACATACAGAATGTTAAATGTTCTTGTTTTCATCTCATACATTTTTAAAGAAGCTCTATAGTAACACAAAGGGATAATTTAATGGTTTTAAACAACAATTCAGTAACATATATATCAGCTCATAATTGTTTTCAGAATGAATGATACAAATACTCTATATCAAAGCTGGTCTTTGCTCAAAGCAAATGAAATATGTCTTCAATTTTGTCATTTTCCAATTAATCTCATTTTTGTGTTGCAGAAAAAAAATGCAAGAAAAAGCTCCAATGATCTTTTTGACCTAACTTTGCCCTTGTTTTGCATGGTTTTCTAGTAGTCACCCTAATTAGGAGAAAGAGAGACAGTAAAAGAGTAAGGTAAAACCATTATAACCTACTAACAATCATTGGAATTTTTTTTTTATCCTGCTTAAGGAAAACCACCCATCTAAATTCCAGCTCTTCTTGTAAGATACCTTTAAAGTCTCAGGCCCCCTAGAAACACTCCAGAAGGGAAACGGCCTGGGACTGACAGAGGAATACAAAACAACTTTACACCAAAATTCAAACAGGGACCCATTAGTTCATGCCTCATTGCCTACCTCCGAACTCTATGCTTTATCCATGTCACTCCTAGGCATGACCCAACATGCAACTCCTCCTACTTTCTTGAACTTCAACCCGTTTAAGTAGTCCCCTGCTTCTTCGACTGGTTTCTTCCCATCCTACTTCCCTTTCACCAACTGTCCAAAGCTTTACAACAGAATATCATTCTTCTACCTAGAAATTTCCAACATTTTAAAGCTTTTTAAGAATGTCAATTTTCAGGACCTCCCTGGTGATCCACTGGATAAAATGCCACACTTCTAATGCAGGGGGCTTAGCTTCAACCCTGGTCAGGGAACTAGATTCCACATGTGAACAAGAGTTCGCATGCTGCAATTTAAAGTCTGGCATGCCACAACTAAGACCCAGAGTAGTCAAAAAAATCAATAAAGTTTAGGGATGTCCCTGATGGTACAGTGGATAAGAATCCACCTGCCAATGCAGGGGACACGGGTTTGACCCTGGGTCTGGGAAGATTCTACATACCCCAGGGTAACTAAGCCCATGTGCCAAGACTGCTGAGCCTGTACTCTAGAGCCCAGCAGCCACAAGTGCTGAGCCCAGGAGCCACAGGTACTGAGCCCAGGAGCCAAAGGTGCTGAGCCCAGGAGACACAAGTGCTGAGCCCAGGAGCCAAAGGTACTGAGCCCAGGAGCCACAAGTACTGAGCCCAGGAGCCACAGCTACTGAGCCCAGGAGCCACAGGTACTGAGCCCAGGAGCCAAAGGTGCTGAGCCCAGGAGCCACAGCTACTGAGCCCAGGAGCCACAAGTACTGAGACCAAGAGCCATAGGTATTGAGCCCAGGAGCCACAACCACTGAGCCCAGAAGCCACAGGTACTGAGCCCAGGAGCCACAACTGCCAAGCCCAGGAGCCACAAGTGCTGAGCCCAGGAGCCACAGGTACTGAGCCCAGGAGCCACAACTGCCAAGCCCAGGAGCCACAAGTACTGAGCCCAGGAGCCACAGGTACTGAGCCCAGGAGCCACAGGTACCGAGCCCAGGAGCCACAACTGCTGAGCCCAGGAGCCACAGCTACTGAGCCCAGGAGCCACAGGTACTGAGCCCAGGAGCCACAAGTGCTGAGCCCAGGAGCCACAAGTGCTGAGCCCAGGAGCCACAGCTACTGAGCCCAGGAGCCACAAGTACTGAGCCCAGGAGCCACAGGTACTGAGCCCACACGCCCCAGAGCCCATGCTCCATAACAAGAGAAGGCACTGCAACGAGAAGTCCACGCACCACAGCTGGAGAGTAGCCCCCCTTCCCCACAACTAGAGAAAAAGCCCACGCAGCAGAAAAGACCCAGCACAGTCAAAAGATAAATTTAAAAAACTTCTTTAAAAAATAAATACTATTTTTTAAAAAGGATGTCATTTCTCTACCCTAGTATCCATTCACCTTTTTCTAGATTGCGTTATCAAAGTTTTCCTCTGAGAAACCAACTTCTTCCTCATTCTGTCTTCTTACAGACAGAACAGGTAGAGTTAACTCTACCCCTGACTCTAGAATTAAAATATAAAATTAAAACATGATCAATCAAAGAATTGCATTCTACTCTTACCATCCATTCCACTTTGTGGTGATGATGAGCTTAGAATGAGTATGTGAACCAACAAGGTCCAATGAGAGAGCCAAGATGCTCTGAACTGCCGACAAGGACAAACTCTATTGCCCTGGGCACCACCCGGGAGGATGTGACCTGGAGCACTAGTAGACATATTTCTAATACACGAGCCCCAAGAATGAAGCCACAGTGAATGACCTCACACCAAGAGATGCCACAAGACCACTGGAGACCTTTATGCTGTCTTTCCCTTTTCAGCTGCTATTATCTCAGGAGCAGAACTGAGCACCCCTTGAGATCAAGCTCCTGGGTATTTCTTTATACTGTCAACCACATCTAACACTGTCTGTACTTTCTCTACCAAGAGAGAGAATTATAATAAATGTAGCAAATAATGTGTACATCTTTGCCCCCATTTCATTTACAGCCCAAATTGAGATTAATCTGAGACGTAAAGTGCTCTTCCCTTCATTTACTTCTCATAGTGTGAGCACCACATTGAACATGACTGCGGAATTTAAAGAAACTTTTAAAGTACAGCACTGTCCCTAAAGACGGGTCATCTACTTCACATGAAGCTCAACTAAAGATTTGAGAAAGTTTCACGGTAGTTGTCACTGTAAATTATTGCTTTAAATGTTGATTTTATGACCAAACCAAAGTAATATGTGACTTTCCATTGTGTGTTGTGTGACAAGGCTGGTGCAGACCATGGTCAAACTAAGTCCACAAGAAGGAGTGATGTGGAGCTTGATAATGCCATATCTTGATACACTGTAGAAAAAAACTTGTATGTCTCAGAACCAGAACTCTTTGCCTCCAAAAACTCCCTTGGACTGCTCAAAGAGCTGTTACTATGAAAAAATTCAAGTTCACCACAAAGATAGGTAGCTGGAGACCTCTGGCCATAATTCACTGTCATGAATCCATGGACTTGGGGGTGGGGGTGACTCATAGGGAATTCCCAATATAAGTAAGAGAACACGGAAACTATATTCCCATAGAACTTTTTTTTTCCCCTTTTAGCAAGCTCTCATGCTTCTCTGAGCCTCACTGAGGTTTCTGCAGAGGAAAGCTGATGAGGAAGAACCCAAGAACCTGAAAGTCCCAGCACGCGGTTATCAGAGTGAGTGAGACCGCAGAGAGGTTTCAAGGTCTCAAATAGAGATTGACCTTGAGAAACACTGAGGAAGGTGGGACATGACTGCCCCCAACAGACATCTGTATCTAGCATGGTACACAAGCTACCCGTCTAGCCTGGCAGAGAGAAAAACTCAAGCAAGCACTACCTCAACCACAAGGGGCTGTGAAACTGCTCAGTGTAACAATGGAGAGAATGCAGAGACCACATGGACAGATGAAAGACCACATGGACAGGACAAGAAGGATGTGGTGTGGGCCCACAGGTGAGAAACTGCTGCTTCAAGGCTCCCTGGTGCACAGGAACACATGGGAGGCTGTTTCGGTCCCATTCGCCGGGCATCCCATGGCCACTCCTCCAGAACTGCACTCTGGCACCAGGGCTTGGGGCCCCTCTCTGAGGCTCAACCAGTTCCCCTTCTACCCTCCAGCTGAGGGGATCTCTCTTTAATCTCAGGGGAAGCCTGCTCTCTTCCTCCTGCTAAGTCACTTCAGTCATGTCCAACTCTGTGTGCCCCATAGACGGCAGCCCACCAGGCTCGCCTGTCCCTGGGATT
>SJYV01045057.1:864169-901585 GCA_006410875.1 Neotragus pygmaeus | reverse complement strand
TTCCTATACTGCAAAGAATCTTTTTAGTTTGAGGTAGTGCCACTTGGTTTATTTTTGCTTTTATTGCCAGTTCTTTTGGTGTCAAGTCCAAAAAGATCATTGACAAGACTAATATCCTTTTTTCTCCATATTTTCTTTTAGGAATTTTACAGTTTCAAATCTTACATTTAAGTCTTTACTCCATTTTGAGTTCCCATGAGTTATTTCATCATAGTTTCCAGATTGTGCTAAAAGCTCAACAGAATTAGTGTCTGTGTGCTAAGTTATTTCATTTAGCCATACAAAAGTATTTAAAAGTAAAAACATTTAAAGTATATCATGAAGAAAAGAAATTCCTTGTACAAGTAAGTCATAATTAAAAGAGTTAGTAGCAATAGTCCTACTGATTTTAGTTAAACAGATTACTGTGCTGTATGAATAACAAACTATGACACCAAATTTTGTGTACAATAAAACAAAACTTAATCTGCAATACTTAATTGTATACTTAATTCTAATTGTAATACCTTACTACTATTTTCAAGTATAAAATTTTCGAGTATAAATGGTAAGCAATCCTTGTCTTTATATTCTTTTATATATATGTATGTCATATAAAAANTATGACACCAAATTTTGTGTACAATAAAACAAAACTTAATCTGCAATACTTAATTGTATACTTAATTCTAATTGTAATACCTTACTACTATTTTCAAGTATAAAATTTTCGAGTATAAATGGTAAGCAATCCTTGTCTTTATATTCTTTTATATATATGTATGTCATATAAAAATTAATATTAATGTTGTTCAGCTTAACTTTGTGTTTTTATAGTGACCTGATTGGGAGAAGGCAGTGGCACCCCAGTGCTCTTGCCTGGAAAATCCCATGGACGGAGACGCCTAGTAGGCTGCAGTCCATGAGGTCNTGTAACCTTACTATAACCAACATTAAGGAGCAGAAGCAGCTGTAGGTGCAAAATAGTCTCTGTTTATTTGACACAGGCTGAAGTCTTGTAGTCATATGGTGAGCTTCAGGTCCTGCCCTCCTTTTAGACGAATGGGGCCCAGGTTAATCTATCAGCCCACCATGATTAAACATCACTTTACCTTGAGATGGGCTGATGGTTTCTGTCTGTGAGTGGAGCCAGTGCTGGTGTGAGAAATAGCAAATACATAATCATGGTATTAATTTTACTGTTGCATTCCTCTGGAAATTTCTTGCTGCTGGGTTCTTGGCCTTGTCAGGCCTCTGGCTCCATCCCTCTCAGGCTGTGTCTATGTGACGCAGAAATGACTTCTCTATTTGACAAGTGGTGGTGTGGGAAAAAGGAATCTGCCAGGCTGACTTGCCATAATGTATGTAAAAAGCACCAGCACAATACCTGGCCCTTAGCAGGAGATCGAAACATTTCAGTTACGGATTCCAAACGCTCTGCTGAAAGTTTCAACTAGAAAAATTTTGACCTGGGTTCGATCCCTGGTGCAGTGAAATCCCACATACTTTGAAGCAACTAAGCCTGCTAGCCTCAACTACAGAGCCTGTGCGTCTAGAGCCCATGGTCCTCAGTGAGAAGCCACCGCAATGAGAAGCCTGTACACCTAGAGAGTAGCCCCCACTCTCGGCAACTAGAGAAAGCCCGTGTGCAGCAACAAAGACCCAGCACAGCCAAAAATAAATACATGATTCAATAAAAAAAATTAGCACGTAAGAAGTGCCTGTGTTGGTTTCTGTATTGGTTTCCTAGAACTGCCTTTAACAAATTAGCACACACTGGATGGCTTAAAAGGACAGAAATTTGTTTCTCAGTTCTAGAAGCTGGAAGTCTTAAGTCAAGGTGTTGGCAGAGTTGTTCCTTTTTGAGGTTTGGAGCACGTGATCTCCCAGCCTCCCTGGAGTTTTATGGTCATGCCTGGTGTTCCTGGCTTACAGACACATCACTCCAGTCCCTGCCTCTGTCTTTACCTGCATGCTCTCGCGTGTCTCTGTAAATCTTCCTCTCCGTATCAGGCCTCAGTCATTGTATTTAGGGCCCACCCTAATCCAGTAAGACGTCACCTCAAATTGATCATATCTGCAAAGACCCCATTTCTATGTAAGATCATATCCACAAATGCTGAGAATTAGCACTCAGATTTTTTCCAGGGACCCAACCAAACTCCAGCTACATGTTGACAAGGATTGAGTCTCAGAACTCTGGACCCTTTTGTGATGTCCACCTGTCCCTTGATTGCTATGTTTCCACTGAAACTGGCTTCCATGGATCTTCAAAATGCATATTTAAATATAGTTGCACCTTTTGAAGTTACATGATTAAGTGCAAAATTTTTTTCTAAAGGTTGCTGCTGCTGCTGCTGCTGCTAAGTCCCTTCAGTCGTGTCCGACTCTGTGTGACCCCGTAGACGGCATCCCATCAGGCTCCCCAGTCCCTGGGATTCTCCAGGCAAGAACACTGGAGTGGGTTGCCATTTCCTTCTCCAATGCATGAAAGTGAAAAGTGAAAATGAAATCGCTCAGTCGTGTCCGACCCTCAGCGACCCCATGGACTGCAGCCTACCAGGCTCCTCCTTCCATGGGATTTTCCAGGCAAGACTACTGGAGTAGGGTGCCATTGCCTTCTCCGTTTTCTAAAGGTTACTCTATCCTTAAAAATCAAACTATCGACTTAATGGTGGGAAGCAGAGAACTTAAGTGGAGAGACTGGCCCGGAGAGGCTTCCCAAGGACACTCCCCAAGGAATATGTGTGGCTGCTCACATGTTCACAAGGAGGATGAAGCACTTCACAACTTAATTCAACTCTATTTTTCTTAAGTTTTAACAGCCTACCAGAGTACATCGTGAGGGGATTTTAAATCAAAAGCACAACTCTCAGCGCTGTCTTTAAATTTGATGACCTTCGAGTAGATCCAGACAGGCCACACCAGAATGAAGGAAGCTGCCCAGAGGCCCAGACTGATGCAGATTGTCTTGTACTTGGTTCTCCAGCTTGTCAGTTGAAATGGCTGGACAAGAGCCAAGTACCTGCAAAGCCAGTGGAGAAGGGTTTGGGAACAATCAATAAAAGCACTGAGCTCTAAGGATGAAAGGTTCATGACAAGAGTAAATTATTAGTATTATGATCCTCCCTGAAGCACACCTCTATCAGGGTAAAAGAAAGTTATATTTTTAAAGAGCTGGCCGGTACTTGTAGAGAAAACAATTCTTGACCCTGTAAGTCTGAATAAACCACTCACTGATACACAGCAGTCACTTCCATAAAGACCCTGAAAATGGTACATTGCTATGCAAACTTTTTTAGGTTTGCTGACCTTTTTATATTTATTTACTTACTTGGCTGTACTGGGTTTTAGTTGTGGTCTTAGTTGTGGCACATGGGATGTGGCATGCAAGATCTTTAGTTACAGCATTCAAAATCCTCAATTGCAGCATGTGGGGTCTAGCTCCCTGACTAGGGAACGAACCCTGGCCCCCTGTGTTGGGAGCACAGAGTCTCAGCCACTGGGACCACCAAGGAAGTCCTACAACCCTTTTCTTTACAAAGATGCTTCCCTTGTGCAAGAGGCTCTGGAACACTGTCTCTGAACGAGGGTAGGGAGATTCCCTCCAGACGGGAGTGGCCTACTTCCCAGGAGGGTGTACGGATATAGGATGGGAAGGAGGCTGGTGGGAGGATCCCCAGCAGCATGAGGTTCAGGCACCCAGGACAGACATCCTGCTTAGATGTCCTTAGAGTCAGGGCCAAAGGCTCTTAGAGGTGCAGGTCACAGAATTAACAGAATAATCAAGCATGACTAGTACAGACAATGCAAATTCCTCAGAGAACTGAGGCTTGAGGCTGATGGGGGTGCGGAAATGGACTAATTTCATGGGGAAAGAGTTCTATTTTTCTTCTTTTTTTTTTTTGCATTTTATTTATTATTTTTTTTTTACTTTATTTTACTTTACAATACTCTATTGGCTTTGCCATACATTGACATGAATCCATCCACAGGTGTACACGAGCTCCCAATCCTGAATCCCCCTCCCACCTCCCACCCCACAACATCTCTCTGGATTTGATCCAGAAAAAAGACAATCATTAATTAGACTTGAAAATCCTGATAGAACAAACATGTTAGGTCCTCCAGCAAATCCAAGAAGAATTTTTCAGAGACAAGCTAAAGCATGAAAAAGAGCGCTCAGATCCAGAGGAGGGGATTTGAGAAANTTGATCCAGAAAAAAGACAATCATTAATTAGACTTGAAAATCCTGATAGAACAAACATGTTAGGTCCTCCAGCAAATCCAAGAAGAATTTTTCAGAGACAAGCTAAAGCATGAAAAAGAGCGCTCAGATCCAGAGGAGGGGATTTGAGAAAGCACAGTTTTGAGGGGGCTGGGGGCTGTAGGAAAGCAGGATTAGTGGACATTCAATAAATGTGAAATACGGTCTATGGTCCATTAATTTTCTCCAAGATTTTGTAGAGCTACTTAACGAAGATTTATGGAAATGGGAAAGTCTCTGTCTCCTCGCTTTTCAATTTTGCACTCAGTTAAGGGAGCCCTTGGCATGCAGGGACAGGCTTGTGGCCCCGGGTGCCTCAGCCACCCCCCTTCCCTACACTGCATCTGTGTTACCAGTCACCTGTCGCTAACGAGACAAAGTCCCCTTCCCTCCCTGCTGAGGAAGGAAATAGGTAGTGATTGTACAGCAGCCCCACCATCTTTCTCTCTGAGATTAAAGACGATGGAGTCGTGGCATCAATGGGCTAGGGAATCGTCTCTGATGGTCTTCCCGGCTGAAAACCCTTCAGTGACTTTTCTTTGCCTTTCAGATAAAATTCAGAATTCTCACCATGACCCCTTGAGGTCTTTTTCCACCTGGCCTTCCTGTCCCTCAGGCTGAAGTCTGTGCCCGTCTCTGACCTTCCCTCAAGGTCTGTGTCTTTCAGTACCAGGTACCTGCTATTCAGCCCATCTGGCAGCCCCTGCCTCTAGTTCTTCCTTTCCTCTGATCCCCATTAGGCCTCCCTCTTGGAGAAGCTTCCCCTGACCACTCACTCTATACGAGGGCCCATGACTATAAATTTGGATATTAGGGGACTCTACTTTTCCTTCCTAGGATGTATCATTGTGTGGAAATAAAAATACACATTTACCCATGTGGCTTTTCACAGAATGTCTGTCTACACCTCCGGAATGGAAGCACCACGAAGGCAAGAGCCTTGGCTATTAGTTTAATGCTGCTGTATCTCATGTGTCTTGCATGGTTCCTGGCATATGGTCCATGCTCAATAAATATTTGTTAAATGAATGAATAGGGAATTTTGGCTTCTATTTACTGACTTGGTTGTTGTTCCAGAAAATTTAATTTCAAAAGTAACCACTAACAAAAGTCTAGGTAGCTTTCACCTGGAGGCAAATATTTTTAATATTTGGGTGTCTAAAATTTTTTTCATGTGGCTTTAAAGGTAGGAACCCCACTATTAAAATATTTCACATACTTGTAATTATTAACTAATCAGAGAAAGGAAAAGGAAAGAATTTGGGGAAACACTTGGTATTTATGGTCTACTAAATTGGAGATCAAACCAATCAACCCTAAAGGAAGTCAACTGTGAATATCCATTGGAAAGACCGATGCTGAAGCTGAAGCTCCAACACTTTGGCCACCTGATGCAAAGAGCTGACTCATTGGAAAAGACACTGATGCTTGGGAAAAATTGAGGGCAGGAGGAGAAGAGGAGAGAGGACAAGATGGTTGGATAGCATCACTGACTCAGTGGATATGAGTTTAAGCAAACTCCAGGAGATGGTTAAGGACAGGCAAGCCTGGCATGCTGCACTCCATAGGATCAGAAAGAGTTGGACATGGACTTAGGGACTGAACAAATTGAAAATTAAAATAAATGTATAAATAATATCACATACTGATGCACTGACATTTAGCTTTGGAATTACAGAGAAAACTTCATTTCTGTTTTACAGAATTACACATTTTCTTGCTGTTCTTGAATTTTTATGAATTTAGTAGAGTTAGAACTACAAGAAATTCCAGAGGCTGGGAAAAAAGTTCAGTGTACAAAATCTTCATTTGACTCTGGCTATATGATCCTCTGGGAGAAAGATAAAGGCCTGAGTGTCTTTATTTGAAAGTAAAATTTTAGCATTTTGTGGCCATAAGGTTAAAAAAAAATGCATGCTATTAAATTGTGTAAGATACACACACACACATATGCACACTCAGAAAAACCCTGTGAAGATTGGAAATGTTCTGTGGTCTGTTCTAAGGCAGACAATGTGCTTTCACTTTGTTTGCAGTAAGAGGTTTACAGAAGAGGTTTGGTTTGCTCCTCTTAAAAGAAAAAGCCAATACTCTTCTGCCTTCATGTTACGTACGTGGTATGAAGAAGCTTTTATTCTGCTGAGAATGGGATCACAACAGTGAGGCTTGTATTTTAAGTTGCTTCTCTGCAGTGGTTCCTGCCCAGCACAGGGCCCTGGCCCTGGTGTTGGAACCCTAAACTTACCAGGCTTTATTCCACACACTGTGAGCTTTGGTGGCATCAGCTGAACTAACCAGATATACCTACCTAGCATGTAGATTTTAAAAATGTGATGTTAATTATAAGTTTAGAAATATACTCTACATATTCTGAGAATTCTTTTGTAGAAAAGCAGCAGAATTAAAAAATGCATTAAACATTACCATCATTATTCATGCTTGAATAATAATGATCCAGCAAATTTTATTTATATGAAGGCTGCTATTCCTTTGTTCAGCCATCTGATGAACTTCTCATCACTTCCCAACCCTAAAAGGCCCTGTTGGAAGGGTAGAAGAGGCAGAGCTCAAGAAAGAGTCCTCCATGGACTCAGGGAAATTTAAGACTAACATTCATGCATTCATAATAGCGTTTGAGTGCCCATATGCCAGGCACTGTTACACAGACACTCAGAATGTACTAGTGATCAAAGACCCTGCTTTTGTGTAATTCACATTCGATGCATGGGGGAAGTTAGACAATCAGCAACACACACTTACCTCTGTATACCAAAGAAATTAAAGTCATAATGTGTTTAAAGCAAGAGAGAAATAAAAAGTAGATCAGAGCAAGAGGGACTAAGTGTGCTGGGTTGGGACTGGGGTAGAAAGAGTGTGAATGGAGATTTTTCATGGGTTTTTCTCTGAGTGGGCATATTACTGTTGTGCTTTTTACTGTTGTCTTCAGGACTTGTTTCTGTTTGGGGCATGCTGCTACGACCTGGTGTGAAAGTCCATACAATCTAGATGCCACAGGGAACATCCTAACATCCCAGCTCACATGCTTCCTAAAAGAAGCCAGATGGTGAGGTAGTTGCCAGCTACCTGCCATCTCTAGAGTTGGACAGCCTGCCTCTGAACTGGTCTTCACCACTCACTGGCTCCATAAACATCTCGCCATCACCATCATCTCCTTGAGTAACATTAGCTTACGAGCTTGGTAAACATGGCTATGACATGTTCTGGGACTGTTGTTCAGTTGCTAAGTCGGGTCCAACTCTTTGCAACCCCATGGACTGCAGCAGTCCAGGCTTTCCTCTCCTTCACTATCTCCCCAAGTTTGCTCAAATTCATATCCATTGAGCTGGTGATACCATCTAATCATCTCATCCTCTGTTGTTGCCTTCTCGTTTTGCCTTCAATCAATGTTCCGGGATATGTCTGATGATGTAAAATGGCAGCATTTGCATTAATTGGTCCTAACGGTGAGTGCAAAGGATGGTCTTCTTGTAACTCTGACTTCTCTTCATAGCGGTAAAGGAGCCCTCTACTTCTCATATTCTCTAAAGCTTCTAGGTGATAACAAGGGTATTGAGATGTGAAACTTACCAGAAAGAACCCTGAACAGGGAGTGAGGAGAGCCACTTCATTTCTCAGCTCTGCCACTGACTCTGTGTGTCTTTAGCCATTTCCTTTACTTCTTAGGACTTTGGCTTCCTTCTTGCAATAATGATGGACAGGGGCTGGAGGAGTGAATTCATTCTGGTTTCTGGTATTTCATGATTTTGTGGGCTTTTTTCTTGCAGTCAATTGTAAATAAAACTGAGTTGGAAAGAATGATTGGGGAAGAGGAAATGTTCAGTGTTTTAAGTTTTCCATTAAAAGATGGACCTCTGTGAAAGTTGGAAAATATTAACTGATTTGTCCTACAATGAAACAAATGAATGGAGAGGAGCTTTGCTATTACAAACCAGCACTGATGTTGCTGAAATTGGGATGGCCTCGGGGAAGCACAGGAACCTCTAAATTAGGTTGAGATATTTCAGAATCTCTTCACTTACCTGTCCACACTCATTATAGTCATGATGGCAATACNCTATTACAAACCAGCACTGATGTTGCTGAAATTGGGATGGCCTCGGGGAAGCACAGGAACCTCTAAATTAGGTTGAGATATTTCAGAATCTCTTCACTTACCTGTCCACACTCATTATAGTCATGATGGCAATACAGGCAAACTGGTTGCAGGTATCCAGGGATGTGCTGGTCCTGCAGAGAGGCCCCCCAAACACCCACTGTCCTCCTTGGGCTCACTGGTGAATAACAAACGGCATTCCAATGATGTGGACCAGACCAGCCACAGCCAGGCTGCAGATAAACATGTCAGGAATCGTTTTTTTCCTGGACCCAAAAGACATGGAGGGAAAGCTGAGGATTGACATTGAGAGGGCACACCTTCAGTTTATGCCATCTGTTAACAGATTTTCAACTGCTAAACTTAAGTTTAAAAGGAAACCATCACATGTGCACATATGAATGCCTTGTCTTGTGTATATTCAAACGTTTTAAACTATTTGTTTGATAACTGCCTGCCATGGTTTAAAAATATGTCTACAAATCAAATTCGTTGACATTGCTTTCAAGAGGGCATGGCCTAATTCCCTCCCTTTGAGTATGGGTTGAACTTAATAACTCACTTTTAGTGAATAGGATGTGGTGGAATGGACAGTATGACATTCGAAATTTGGACATAAAGGCATGGAGGGGTATTCNCCTCCTCCCTCCCCATACCATCCCTCTGGATCATCCCAGTGCACCAGCCCCAGGCATCCTGTATCCTCCATCGAACCTGGACTGGCAATTAGTTTCTTATATGACATTATACATGTTTCAATGCCATTCTCCCAAATCATCCCACCCTCGCCCTCTCCCACAGAGTCCAAAAGACTGTTCTATACATCTGTGTCTCTTTTGCTGTCTTGCATACAGGGTTATTGTTACCATCTTTCTAAATTCCATATATATGCGTTAGTATACTGTATTGGCATTTTTCTTTCTGGCTTTCTTCACTCTGTGTAATTGGCTCCAGTTTCATCCACCTCACTAGAACTGATTCAAATGTATTCTTTTTAACGGCTGAGGATAACTCATTGCCAGAAAATAAAGCAGTTGCCTTGAAATAGTTTCAATCCTTGCCTGAGTTCTGTTGCCTGAGATTCAGAGTTAATCTGTTTGGGGGAGAAACTGTGTATTAGGATTTTTATAAGCTCCATCATGGTTCTAATGTGTGGCTAAGAATAAGAATTGCTGCTCTAAAAATGACTGACTCAGCAGTCAGCATTGGCCTAGGTTTTTTCATTTTGAAATCTGTGACTCAGCATTTACTTAATGAAGATATTTACATGATGAAAATATCTATAGATCCTCTTTAAGTATATTAAACAAATGTTTCCAAAATCTTATTTCATTAGGAAAAATTCTACAAGGGAGAAAGGATTTATTTAGGAAGTATAGAACGAAGTTAATTATGGAAAAGAAAAAGAAGCCCTTTCCTTATTATAGTGAACACAGTGAGTATGTTGCCAACCACCCCTCTTGAACAGAGAATCCCAACCATGGAAGGAAGGATGACAGTATCCACCATGCTGAGGGTTTGATAAGCAAACTCTCCATTCCATGAGTTGTTCAAAAGTTCAGCAGAGGTGTTACAACAGGATGAGTGAAGTCAGTTCATTGTCCATGAACTCCCAGTAGTTAAAGCTGTGAAGGAATAGGATGTGATTTATTTAATGAAATTTTGAGGTAATTCCTTCCATATAAGTTTTTGTTAATTCCAAAAATATTTATTGGAGCTTTCTTTGCACCAAGAATTCAGGCAACATAAGATTCCAGAGTGAGTATGATTGCTTCATGTCCATGTGATGTGATGGATTACCAGAGGAGATACGGAAACAGTAAATTATTGAACAGTATACTAGGATGGTGTGCACGTGTTCTCCACCTGATTGTAGTTCACGCTTCAGTCACAGCTGATATTTATTCAGGACACACTGGTGCTGGTTGTTTACAGCTGGCATCTGTTCTTATTGACCGGCATGTCAATCGTATTGGCTAGAACCCCCACAGTGCCTAGGTTGTTAAGTATATCTTCTCTATCTCTGATAAAAATGAATGGGAGACTCCAACTCTGATTGCTTAGAAGAGCAGTGGGATAAGATTTCCCAAGATGATTCCTGGACTGTCTTGAGGGATGAGGAAGAGTTAGATCAGTAAAGGACAGTGTGGGCAGGGAAATGTTATAGCAACTCAGGGGACCATGTTCAAAGCAGAATTATGGCACAGGAAAAAATGTCCAGCAACCAACCTGAAAATAAAAAGTAAACAAAACCAATGGAGCCGGGAAATTATTTGCTTGGTCAACCATCTTGATAAAAGACATTAAAAAAAAATGCCATCTAAGTGTTGTTTCTGGTAATAGTAAACTGAATAACTCAGATTAACCCTCTCACTGAAAGCAATAAAATATTATGAGCAAAATGTATATGTGTGTGTGTGTGTGTGTGTGTATACAGAGCAATTTAAAAATATTCAAGATCTGAAAACGTAGTGGGCCCTCCTTGGCTAGTTTTTAGATGAGATCCAGTTACTACAAAGTAAGAGGAATATTGAATCATCAAGGCTACCTTTCTCCAGAAGGTGCTTAATGCCACAACAATTTGAGCTCTGGTTGAATGTCTATATTTTGTTCAAGGGATGTCAAGGCTCTCAGCCTATTGAAGGTGGGAAGTTTGCAGAAGAACCCTTCTGAGCTGGAGCCCCAGAGGCAAAGTCCTTAGCTATGAATGAGCCTGATTTACATTTTCCTTTCTTACCTCCACAACCATTGGGAACTCTGAGAGAACTGCCTTGGTGACTTTGAAATGGAGAGGAGAGAGAGAAGGAAAAGAAAAGCAGATTTTCACTGGGAAGCTCCAGAGGAATCCTTGCAGATTTAGACCATGAGTAGGAAGGCCATGGACTCTCAAGGCCTGAACTTAATCTTAGGTGGTCCAGGTGTGCAAAGCCCCCTAGATACCAGGTAGATAGAAATGCAAATCCGTTTTAAAGGGAAAAACAGCTATCCTAAGGTATCAGAAAATCTTCACAATATTTTTGAGGGCAGTGACCAGCAAGCACGCAAAGACACAAGCATTGCTTATGTGCTGATTTAAATGCATTCAAGACTTAAATGTAAGACCATATACTATAAAACTAAAAGAAGAAAACACAGGGAAAATGTCCATTGACACTTGTCTTGGCAATGATTTTTTGGACATGACATCAAAATGAAGGAACAAATGCAAAAATAAACAAATGGGGCTATATCAAACTAAAAAGAGTCTGTACAATAAAAGAAATAATCAGCAAAATCAAAAGACAACCTACTGAATGGGAGAAAATATTTTCAAACTAACCATCTAACAAGTGATTTATATCCAAAATACATAAGGAACTTATACAACTCACTAGCAAAATAGAAGCAATCCAGTTGGCTCAGATGGTAAAGAATCTGCCTCCAGTGTGGTAGACCAGGGTTTGATCCCTGTGTTGGGAAGATCCCCTGGAGGAGGGCATGGCAAACTACTCCAGTGTTCTTTCGTGGAGAATGCCCATGGACAGAGGAACCTGGTGCACTACAGTCCATGGGGTTGCAAAGAGTGGGACACGACTGAGTGACTAAGAACAAAGGAGTTGAATAGACATTTTTTCCAAAGGAGACAAACAAATGGCCAACAGGTATATGACAAGATGTCAACAAAACTAACTGTCAGGGAAATGTAAATCGAATTACAATGAGTTATCTTCTCATACCTGTTTGGATGGCCATTATAAAAAATAAAAGAAGAAATGTCCAAGATGTGGATAAAAGTGAATCATTTTGCCCTATTGGTAGGAATGTAAATTAGTGCAGCCACTATGGAAATCAGAATGGACTTTCCTCAAAAAATTAAAAATTAGAACTAGTAGTTTTAATGTACCACTCCTGGGTATACATCTGAAAGAAATGAATCAGTTCAGTCAGTCAGTTCAGTCGCTCAGTCATGTCCGACTCTTTGCAACCCCATGAATCACAGCACGCCAGGCCTCCCTGTCCATCACCAACTCCCGGAGTTCACTCAGACTCATGTCCATCGAGTCGGTGATGCCATCCAGCCATCTCATCCTCTGTCATCCCCTTCTCCTCCTGCCCCCAATCCCTCCCAGGATCAGGGTCTGAATACATCAGTATCATAAGATATGTGTATTCCTGTGTTCATTGTAGCATTATTTACATTTGCCAAGACACAGAGTTAGCTTCAGTGTGCACTGATGGCAAAAAGAAAATGTGATACACAAACACACAAGGATGATATTGAGCCATAGAAAAGAGTGAAATCTTGTCTTTTGTGATAACATGGATGAGCCTCAAGGGCACTGTGCTAAGTGAAATAAGATGGGAAGGACAAATACTGTATGTTCTCACCTACAAGTGGAATCTAAAAATGCTGATCTTATGGAAACAGAAAGTAAAGTGATGGTTACCGGAAGTGATAAATTGACATAATGAAATATTGTACAGCACTAGAAGGGAACTGATACAACATATAACAGATACAATGTATACAGACACAACAACATGAATGAATCTACACAACTTAAGATTGGGTAAAAAGCAAAAGTTCATATAGTATGATTCCATTTAGGTAGAATTTTAAAACACAGGCAAAACTAATCTATATTGTTCAGTTCAGTTCAGTCGCTCAGTCATGTCCAACTCTTTGTGACCCCATGAACTGCAGCACACCAGGCCTCCCTATCCATCACCATCTCCCGGAGTTCACCCAAACCCATGTCCATTTAGTCGGTGATGCCATCCAACCATCTCATCCTCTGTCGTCCTCTTCTCCTCCTGCCCTCAATCTTTCCCAGCATCAGGGTCTTTTCCAATGAGTCAGCTCTTCACATCAGGTGGCCAAAGTATATTCAGCTTCAACATCAGTCCTTCCAAAGAACACCCAGAACTGATCTGTACGATGGACTGGTTGGATATCCTTGCAGTCAAGAGTCTTCTTCAACAACACAGTTCAAAATCATCAGTTCTTTGGTGCTCAGCCTTCTTTATGGCCCAACTTTCACATCCTTACATGACTATTGGAAAAACCATAGCTCTGACTATATGGACTTTTGTTGGCAAAGTGTTGTTTCTGCTTTTTAATATGCTGTCTAGGTTGGTCATAGCTTTTCTTCCAAAGAGCAGGCGACTTTTAATTTCATGGCTGTAGTCACTATCTGCTGTGATTTTGGAGCCCAAGAAAATAGTCTGTCACTGTTTCCACTGTTTCCCCATCTATTTGCCATGAAGTGATGTGACTGGATGCCATGATCTTAGTTTTCTGAATGTTGAATTTTAAGCCAGCTTTTTCATTCTCCTCTTTCACCTTTGTCAAGAGGCTCTTCAATTCCTCTTTGCTTTCTGTCATAAGGGTGGTGTCATCTGCATATCTGAGGTTATTGATATTTCTCCCAGCAGTCTTGAGTCCAGCTTGTGCTTCATCCAGCCCAGCATTTCTCATGATGTAATCTGCATATAAGTTAAATAAGCAGGATGACCACATACAGACTTGATGTACTCCTTTCCTGATTTGGAACCAGTCTGTTGTTTCATGTCTGGTTCTAACTGTTGCTTCTTGACCTGCATACAGGTTTCTTAGGAGGCAGGTCAGGTGGTCTGGTAGTCCCATCTCTTTAATAATTTTTCACAGATAACAGTAAAAATATAAAGAAAAACAAAGAAGCGATAACTAGAAAAGTTAGATTGATGGTCACCGCTAAAGAGAGGGTTTTATATATGGCTCTGCAGGTAATATTGATAGTAAAAATAGTTTTTGCAAAGCAGTCTGATATCGACCATGTAGTTTCAAGGCAATAACCTAAATTTATGTTCATTCTTCTTTTTTAATGTTGGTACCTATTTTCATCTTAATTTTCCCACTTTTCTATTCAGTTACTTCAAACTTTAAAAATCAGCTAATATAAATGTTAACTTTGTGCTTTTGTTGTGCTGAAATTTGATGCCTAAATATATGCAAAAACTTAGCAAAAGAAGTATTTTCAGGCAAAATAGTTATATATGACTGACTGAACTCTAAAAAATATCATGCAGAAAAACAGTCACACTCAGTGACCTCATGTTGTCTTTGAAATAACAAACGTGGCTATTTGAAAAAGTCTAGATGATTAGTTTATTTCAGTTTTCATTCTGTTATTAGGTCATGAAAAAATATGATGTTTAAGAATGATTTAAGGAGATACACACAAATCTAGCGTTCAAGATAAGAGGTGAAAAATTAACTTTTATGACAACTTCTTTTTAGCATTTTCACAAAGTTAAAAAAGAAAATATGGATTATATATTCAAATTAATAGGCTTGGCAAACATATGTACTTTTGGAAACAGTGATTTAAGTTTAAGACATATGCAAACTTTTTCCAATGAATTATGTATAGCATATCCATCATCTCCCAAATCATTTATGTATTTCAATATCTCTCCTCCAAATAGAATCTACAGGAATGTAGCTCACCAAGTTTTAGCCAACATTCACACTGTGTGTTTCCAAGACTAACAGTCTCACATCTAAAATTTGGGAGTGTAATCTATATGGCTATACATTAATTTTTTAAAACATTTAACAAATGTTAAAAATGTTAGTGACAATTCCTGGGCTATTTAAATCTCAGTTCAAATCTCTTCATCTTCATCCTTCTATCTCTCTGTACCCCTTGCTTTATTTTATCTCCCAGCTCTCAACTTCTCCGAGGAAAATGGGGACTTAGAGAGTGGGGAAGGAAGTTATCTGTGAAATAATACTGTATGTAGAAAGAGCTCTGAAAGTAAACTGCAATCTTTAGTCTAAAATTTTCACTCGTATCAGTAAAAATCTGACAGAGTAAGAACCCTGGTATCTTGGCTGTGACTGTTTTCCTGTTGTCAATCAAAACCAAATACTTAGCATTTGCTGTAGATGTTAGAATTCTAAGTAAAGGGAAATTGATGCATCTGTGAAAGTTCTAAGTAAAATTTTGTGAATCCGTCATATTTTTAAGAAATTTCTTACTTGACCAATTCACTTAATTTCAAACTTCAGAAATTCATCAGTTGAATAATAAATTCATGTCAAGGAAAATACTCTCCTTGTTCTTCATCTTGTCTTGTTAGCTATTGCAGGTGGTGGCCTGCTTGCCCTCCAGGTATATGACTGCGAAACATGAAAAGCTAGTGTCCAGTAATATTTAGTGTTTCACAAGGTTCGCAAAGTAACATATACTTATATTCCTGTCCTTAATAGACACTACTCATTAGTTAAATATATAGGAAGAAAATATGAATTCACTGATGGCTGGTAAATATTAGCTGTTGAAAGCTTTTAAGCATTATTTTTAAATTGTTCATATTTTAAATATTATTAATATTTACTCAAGAGGTTATTTTAAAGAACTTTTTACATAAACAGTGTCTCAATTGTTAAAAATTATTTCATTATATCTAAGGGCCATTTTTATCCAGGTCAGCTCCCTCTAATATTACAACAAAAGCCAATTCTTAAGGAATTCCCTGGCAGTTCAAGTGGCTAAGATTCCATGTTTCCACCGCAAGGAACTTGGGTCCTATCCCTGGTCAGGGAACTAAGATCCTGCATGCTACGTGGTGCAACCAAAAAAAAAAAAAAAAAAAAGCAGTGCTTAAATAAGACTAACTTAATAAAAACTGTTTTGCAGGAAACACCCTGCACTATCCCTGTCTTTCTTCACGTGGTACCTCTGGAGTGACTCCATCCACCCAGGTAATCAATACTTTCCCTTGAAACTTATCTGGGTAGAAAACTTTCTCATTTATTAAATTGCAAGTTTTGACACTGATTTGGAATATAACCCCAGAAAACTGGTCTTAAGTAGTTGAGAATGTCATTTTGTAAGAAGTTTTTTTTTTTTAAAGGAAATTTATGCTTGTGAGATTGGTGTTGAAAGAATACTGACAGTGTCAGTTTAATGTATTCTGATACACATCGTTCATCTATACACACTGACACCTTCATACATACACAATTTATTCATGATGACTAGGACAAGCAAAAGGAGGAATGAGTTTCAAGGAAATTAGACTTTTTTAAAGAAAAAAGAAAGTGTTAAGAAGTCTGAAAAGTGATAAGAATATGTACATGGCAAAGAGGAGCATGTTGTGGAGAATAAATCAAAAGAACAGATGATGAGTTTATTTACATCTGAATGACAGTTTCACACAATTTTGATTATTTTTAGAAATAAATCCTGAAATAATAACCCTCAACTATTTTTCATTAACCATAGTCATGAATCTAATGAACCAGGTTTATGGCTACCTGTTACTATTTTCAAGTTAAATATCAGAAAAAAAATCATCTGGGGAAAAAATCTGCTGCTAACAAGTGGCAAATTCATTAAGAATGCTTCAATAGCCACAAAGCACAAAATAAAACAATTATATACCTGCCTCCATCCCATCCATATACACGTGCACACGTACCTATGAGGTCCAGTGTGTAGATTTTCTCTCCAAGTTGTGGCCCAGCTAAATGGGAGATCTCATTATTTTTCACCTGATTCACTCATCTCTTCCCATTCTACTGAACCTGTTTTTGGGCAATCTCTATTTTAATGATTAGGTATGCTCAGCTTTAAGTCATCCATTCAGTCATTACATTACAGTGTCTATAGCAAAGAACAAAACCAATAAGATTTCTACTTCCTAGAGTTACATCCTAATATTTAAGAGTTTATGGTTATATAAATTGTACTGCATTCTGCCACTTGCAATGTGTATCTTCGGTTGAGGAATCTTAAGTCTCAGTTTCTCCCTTGGTAAAAGAGTAATAAGAACAGTACCTATCTCAAAGTATGGGGGAAACTGAGACTTAGATAATTTTCTGACAGATGGGAGTGAAGTGACTTGGGGAAGGAGAGGGTCTAATCTGGAGAAAGGTGAAAGTGAAAGTGAAGTCGCGTCCGACTCTTTGAAAGGTACATATAGGCTAATAGTGCTGGACCCCCTAGGAAGATTCCTAGCTCAAAAGACGTTGCCTTCATTGAGGACAGGAGTCATGTTTTGTTGTGGTGTTCTAGTTGTTAGTTTCTCAGCCATGTTTGACTCTTTGCGACCCCATGGACTGTAGCCCGCCAGGCTCCTCTGTTCATGGAATTCTCCAGGCAAGAATACTGGAGTGGATTGCCATTTCCTCCTCCAGGGGATAATCCCAACCCAGTGATTAAACCCAGGTGTCTCGCACGGCAGGTGATTCTATACTGTCTGAGCTGCCAGGGAAGCCCTACATCAAGGGGAGGGTGTTTCATTTACTTTGTAGGCATCATAGGTTTATATATTTAAAAGAACATTTTTTGACCGGTGGTAGTAGAGTATCTTATTTTAATAGAACCAGCATATTACATTCATTTTCTAACAGATGGGAGTGAAGTGACTTGGGGAAGGAGAGAGTCCCTAATTTGGAGATAGGTACATATAGGCTAATAGTCCTGGATCCCCTAGGAAGATTCCTAGCTCAAAAGACTTCCTACACATTGCCTTCATTGAGGACAGGAGTCATGTTTTATTCATCATTTTTTCCCTATCACCTAATATAGTAGCACAGTATGCATGTGAAATTGACCTTTCCCTGGCACCTCAGCAGCCACTAGCTACATGTGGCTTATTGAACACATGAAAAATGGCTTGTCTGAATTGAGATGCACTGTGCTGCTGCTGCTGCTAAGTCGCTTCAGTCGTGTCCAACTCTGTGCGACCCCACAGACGGCAGCCCATTGAGCTCCGCCATCCCTGGGATTCTCCAGGCAAGAACACTGGAGTGGGTTGCCATTTCCTTCTCCAATGCATGAAAGTGAAAAGTGAAAGTGAAGTCACTGAGTCATGTCCAACTCTCAGCGACCCCATGGACTGCAGCCCACCAGGCTCCTCCGTCCATGGGATTTTCTAGGCAAGAGTACTGGAGTGGGGTGTCATTGCCTTCTCCGGAGATGCACTGTAGATATAGAATATACACAACATTTTGAATTTGACTAAATATAAAAAATAAATCAGTGCCTTAATTACAAGTTTATGTTGATTACATATGGAAATGATCATTTTACTGTTCCTTTTGGCTTTCTAAATGTGGCTACTAGAAAATTTATAATTACATATGTGGTTTGCCTTGGTTGCTCATTTTTCTGTTGGACAGAGCTGCCTTGGAATGCTGATTAGAGAAAATGTTCTTGATAACATACAATAATTATTTACATTGCTATTAATTTCATTTCATTAATATAATTCTAACCCATCTCATATCCTTTTTCGCTTGCCTCAGTTTATCTCTTATTTCATATCCTTTTAAAGGATTATATGGTGTATAATCCTAAATAAGATTAAAGAAGAAAATTTCTGAAAAATTTATATTCCTTCTTGGCAAAAACAGTTAAATTTAAGATATATATATATATTTTAAATCACTTGACTCTTTGCCCACCTAATCTATAAGCTTTTTATTTTAAGAAGAGAGATCATTGCTGAAAATCTGCTAGCATTAAATAGTATCATATGAATATAGTGGCTTATGTTTGGTACATATTTTGATTAATTTGATAATTTCTATACTGATTATTATGTTTTATTGTTTGCCTATAAATTAATGAGAAAGTAAGCATTCTAAAAGCACACTGGCAAGCTTTATTCAATCAACTGTGGAGCTTTGTTAAATACTAGTTTTCAGGTGTATGCGTTTTCCTCAGTACCACAAACTCTCCCACGTGGATGAGTGAGATGGACCAAAAGAAGGTCAGTATACTCCATTATCCTCTATTAAATCTGAACCGTTCTCATGCTAAGGAGAGGTCACCTTACCTGGGAACATCTGATTGTCAGGGCTGGGCAGGGCACACTGAAACAGGCTGCTTCTGTATGGAAGTGTGTGGGTATATTTGCATGTATGTTTATGTTTGTTTATTGCAATAAATAATCATGCCAAATACTTGGATCTGTGATCCACGCTATTTCACTTGAGTATACAGAAAGAGTTAAGAGTTTTATTAATTAAATAAAATGTACCCAAGTTATTCTGAAATTTAATGAAATACAGCTGTTACTGTGATACATGGTAATTAGCTCTAAGTCACAGGATATTTGTAAAAGACTGTCATTGTGTCAACATTAATTTTTACACAGTTGAATATAATTTTTAAAAACTTCTCTATAAAGTCTTCCCTGCATCAGAACCATTCTCTCTCTCCCTCTCCATCTCTTCCCTTTCCATTTCCTTCTGCCCTTTCCAAAGAGAGAGATCCCTGAGTCTGCCTAAGTGTCTGCAGTCATCTACCCTCTCAGGCTTCCCACCCTAGGCAGGGGATCCCTACACTCTGCAGACCTTGAAGCCACACTTAGTTTGGGCCTTAGATGTGCACCTGCTGCTATATTTCCAGGGATCTTTTTTTTTTTTTTTTTTAAATTTTTATTGGGCTTTACGGGATGGGATAAGGAATACCTCCGTAAGTTATGCCCCACTAGGAAGATGTCCATTCTAACTTTCCTGGGATAACTTTGGAGCTTTTTCTTTTTCTTGGAGCTGCTGCTCTTGGGGGCAGTACCCTCTTCAGGTCCACTGCTGAGTGGCTCCTTGGAAGACACTTTCTGCTTTTTCTTGGGAACCTTTTGTTTTCTGACTCATTAGGGTCACTAACTGGTTCTTCTTTGGGAAAAGATTTCTTCCTCTTAGGAAGACTTCCAGTGCCAGCTTTCTCTTCAAGATCACCACTAACTAGCTCTTCCTTGGAAAAATATTTCTTTTTCTTGGGTTTGGAAAAAGAGACAGATGGGTCTTTCATTCCATTCTCCTAAGGAGCCTCCTGGGGCTTTTGCTTTTTCTTCTTTTTGGGTCTTTCACTTGTCTCCTCACACTCCTCCAGGGCACTACTATTTTCTGAAGAAGCCAGGGCAATCGCAGTCAGCCTTTTCGAACTTCTTCAGGCATTTCTTCTCCTGTTTTTCAAGCTTCCTAGTAATCTTAGCAGCCGCTTCCCCTGCATAAACCATTGCCTCCTTCATGACATCCAGATTCTTTCGGGGAATCTCTCCAGTCTCATAGAAGGACAGCCACTCCTGAACTTGTTCTTGAAGCTTCGCCCCCAAAACACTGGTGGGCACCTCAGAGAAACAATCGATTCATGAGACAATACTGAATTTGTTTGCCAGGTATTGGGAGATGTGGCCTTTGTTCTTGGCAGCTGCTCAGCCCATGAAGGTAGAGTGGAAAATGAGTCTGTATTTTGGGGTGTTAGCCCTTGTCTTCAAGGCTCTGGAAACTTGGTCCCTTTGCTGGACCCAGGGAATCACTCAGACACCAGGACTGGTCAAGGGATCTTTATAACATCCCCAATTCTGTTAGCGTGGGATAGAAAGAAGAAACCCAGGTATGGTGTGAAAATGTGGTACCCAGGGAGAGAAAGGATACCTGTCAGTGGTTCTGGAACCCTAGCATTTGACTCCTAGTTTGGGGTCAGAGGAATGAGAGAGTGTAGACATGGAGACAAAGGATGGGGAGAGAAGGGGAGCAGACCATCTGCGAGGCCAGCACCTCTGTAAGAGATCCGGGTATCTCTTTATATCCCTGGGGCACAGCTTTTGATCATTTTATTCCAAGTTCCCCCTCTTCAGGGTAGCCAGGAGCTAGACACACAGAGAGAACAGAGGCATGTGGGCTTTCCTCCTCCACTCTCACAGGTCAAGCATGCTACCTTCCTAGAGGAATCTGACAGTTTAGGGCCTAATCCGAACCCTGTCACTTTCTAGCTGTGTGACTTCAAGTAGTCACCAACCTCTCTGAGCCTCGTTTTTCCCACCTGTGTTTTCCCCATTGGTGAAGTGGGAGAATGATACTCTGTATCATCGCACTTGTGGGAGTTTAATACAATGAAGCACCCAAACATTGCTTAAAGCAGAGTAGGTTCTTGACAAAAGTTCTTTCTTTTCCTCAGGCCTGAGGCATGAACAAGAAGTCTTTCTCCCTCTTTCCCCATTTCCTGCTCTCTCCAATTTCCCGTACCTGTATTTATTTCATTTCACTTCTGAGCATCAGAATGTTAAAAATAAATGCAGAGGGTATTGGGGGTGGGTGAGTGTGGGACACGAGGTAAGTGAAAGCCTTGCTTCCTTCCAGGTGGCATGCAGGAGGGAGTGTCATGGTGACAGGTAGAAGTGTCCCAGTGTTTTCAGGGTGTGTCCCAGTGTTTTCGGGGCATGTCCCATCGTTTGTCCTTTGCGGATTGGGAGCTGTGACTCTCCTTTCCACGGCACCTAGCACCTCTGACCAGACACTGTCCTGACCACTGGATCTAGTGGGCTTTCAAAGGTTCTGTAGAGGGAACCCCCATGTTGTATTCAGGGGCCAATCTAGTTAACTGGGAAATTTGATGTCTGGTGGAACAATTGCTGCACCTTACACATTGAGCCCACCACCTGTGTTAAGAGGTACAGGCTCAACTCAAATGAGATGCTAGCCTTGTCACTAGATTGCAGTAATCCACTCCCCAAATTCACTTCTGGGGTTTGAGGAAAGCAGGCTGACACTAAACATGAAGTTTGTTCCCTCGTAGCATCTTGGACTCATAGGACTATGCCAGGTTCCTCTTTAAAGTGCCTGATGGTTTTCCTACTCAATTTCAATTTCTGTTTAACAATCAACATTAATACTTCAGAAACTGGGTGGGCGGCACACTGATGGTTCTTTATTCCCCGAGCTCTTTTCTTGGAATATATTACTCTGTGCAGTTTTAACAAGCTGTGCTAGGCTAGGAGTCAAGGAATCCTGACCTTGTAACGATCTTGTCATAGCCACAAGGCAATAGATGAGGGCATGTCTGCTCTGCAAAAGGCCAATTGAATTGTGACATAAAACAGATGTCATGATCCAAAAGAAAAACAAATAGTGGGCTCCCCATCCTGTCATACCAGTCAGGTGGTACCCCCTATCCACATCTCTACCCACAAGTTATATTAGGAAACAGGTTAAATAGAAAATTCAACATTAGAAAAATTAGAAAACATTCATTGAAAACACCTGGCCCTCACATTTGCAGTGAGCTAAGTTCTGCGAAATTTCTGTGCATACAGGAAATAAAGACAGTTGCACGTTTAGGCCTGTTTCTTTTAGTAGTAGCTTCAAGGGCCTTTTAATAAGATTCCACTACAAATAAAGATATAAAACTTTGGGGGCAAAACCTTACTAAGAAGTTTAAGAGAGTGCATTTCTCTCTCATTGCTAAAGAAAGAACTTTTAGAAAGAATTTCTCAAGGACTCTGAGAAGCTCTGAAGCCCACATTCCCTTCTCCCCGCGCTCTGCGGTTCCCCGACAGCTACTAACTTCCTAAGGGCCTCGGCAGAGTTCTGACAGCCTTGCACGCGTCATGTGACAGATAAGTAATGCAAGGTTAACCAAGAGACCAGAGGCGCGAACACGGTGTGGGCTGGGCGGGCGAGGGCATCAGCTTGGGTGAGGAAGTCTGGCTTTTTGGGTAGAAAAGGCACTCTGCACCCCTGAAGAGGGAAGCATTACCCAGCGATCCACGCCTCGCCTTCGCGGTTCTGATTCAGCACTTTTCCTCTCGGAAAGGCGCCGGATGCGTGAGCTCCGCGCGCTCCAGCTTTCTGAGCTGCGGCGGCTGCTTCTCTGAAAGCCATTCTGCCTTTCTTTTCCCATCTGTGTTTCCATTTTCTTTCCTGTGTATGAAACCCACTGGCCACCCGCCCTTCTCCGCTCCGTCCCGCCGGTGCCTCCGCAGAAGCCCACTCTATACCTTGGGGGTGGAGAGAAGATGCTCAGTGCGATGCGACACCTGTCGGTCAACCCGCCCCGGGAGGAGCGGCGCGTGGAGCCCGGCCTGTCGGTCCCCCGCGCGGGCCCCGAGCCCCCGGCGGGCCCGGTGCTGGCGCCCTGGCCCTGGAGCTCCGGCCCCGCGGAAGCCTGAGTGCTCTCTGTCCTCCCCTCGAACGCCCTTCTCTGCAAGACTGGAGTCCTACCAGACAAGCTCTGGTGGCCAGACCGCGCGCAGCTGCCTCCAGCTGCGAAGAGGTGGGGAGGAGGGGGAGGTTCTGGTACCCAGAGCATGGTCCAAACAGGTAGGGAGCCCAGCCCGTCTCCACTTCTAAAGGGAATGTCAGGATCAAGAAGCAGGCCGGGGTCCCAGAGGGCCGGCTCACACTTACCACTTAAAGTCGGCTTCGTCCAATCAGAGGATCTTTATTGAGCGCCTGCTGTGTGCTTGGCGCCCGTCTAGGAACTTGGGAGGCTGTAGCGAATAAAATATTAAAACATCTCTGCTCTCGCGGAGCTTGTGTTGTTATAAGACACTCTGATAGTCACACAAGTTCCTGTGAACATTTCTGGATGTTTTTAGCTAAAGTGTGAAGGAACAGAAATCCGAGATTGTTTTTATTTTGACAAATGCTTGCAAGAGTTTAAAGAGAAGGAAGGAGGGAGGGGAGGAGGAAAGAAGAAATTACAATGTCTCCAAGGAGTTAGTCCCTTTTTAGGAACTTTGGCTTAACCAGCTTAAATCTCCAAAAAAAAAGAGCCAAAAAAACCCCATAAAAAACCAAAACCAAAACCAAAAAAAACACACACAAAAAGAACCCTTATTAACTCAACTCAGAAAAACTGCTTGAGCTTCATGTTGTCTCTTTGATCAAATCTACTGACCTCAGTTGTTACTTAGAAAAGAAGCTGGCTTCTATAAAGCTGAGGCTGGACCACTTCTTGCCCAAGAGAGCCTCATGGGGTTCTGAAGACAGGCAGCCCCAATTTCATTCCAGTGTTGTCATTTACTATTAGGCATATATCCTTGGGCAGATTCCTTAATGTCTCTAATCCTCAACTGCTCCTTCTGTAAAATGAGGGTTCTGTCAATAATAGTTCCCTCTGCTGGATGCTGGAAGGCTTCATGGGGATGACATGTGCAAAAGCATTTAAACCAGACCTGGCTTGTAGGAAGTACTCCACAAGTGATATGATGGGAGTTACAGCACCTTTTACAATCTTTCCTCCTTCTGTAATCTGAGTGGTCAGAATGATGTGATGTCATGTGTCTACACATTAAATTAGAAAAATCAGAAAACTTGAAAGATTAAAGAAACTCACTCAGAAATTCAACAGATCAGACTTTTAAAAAACACGTGTAGTGTTACTGATTATACATTTTAGAACTGGAAGTGACCTTAGAGTTAGTGCTGCATGCAAAAAATAAAGAAGTGTTGCCTTTAAATGAGTACATGCCCTAAAATCTCTCAGAGAAAACCAAAGGAATGAAAATGAGAAAAAGAATTTAAAGAGGACTTTAAGAGAATTTAAAGTGGGAGACATAGTGGCCAAGATTTTAGAAGAATGTGAGGATTGTTAGTATGATAAAGAAGATTTCATCATAACATCTTTGAGAAGAAAGAAAAACCAACCACCTGATTTATCTCTTAGGTTGGTTCTTACCTGTTATCAAAACATCTACAGCAATAGCTTTGTTGACAAGCATATTCTATTTCTCTGATAATATAAAAATGTAGTCCACTATGAGTTTGTAAATCTTACATTTTCTCCAAGTTAAATTCTTGAAGTTTATTTCTCTGTTCAACTTTTCTGACAAGATTTTGAGTATTTTCCATGTAAACTCAAGGGTAGCTTGTCTTATAGTTCTTACCTGGAAGCCTCTCTCTTTAAAAAAACAAGGGCCTCTGCAATAATATTTGCCACTGCAATTCTTTGTTTCCAGTGATTGATAATGATGATGACAATCAAATTCTATCTGATTGTGTACTCTAAATGAGGGATGAATAAATCATTTTGTTGTTGCCATATTGTAAAAGTGAAGAAACCATTAAAAGAAAAATAGCCCAATGTGTTGTACTGTGTTTTACTTGGCACTGGTAGCTAAAAGGCCTGTGTGAGAGACCACTATTTAGGAAAACATCACCATATGATATTTAATTGCACCTTTGTTTATGTTTGACTGTTCCATAGATGTTGATGGTGGATATGTGACCTTATCTAACATTATGGTGGCACTTTTATATATACTTTGAAAAGTGTCATTACATACATTATTTATTTTTGTAACAATGCCGGAAGGTGCATAGAATAAGTGTTACCCATTTTGCTAATAAAGAAAGTGAGCTTAAAGTTAAATAGACAACAAGCAGTGAAGTAGAATAGAATCCCATATGGTTGTTACCCTAAACTATGAGTTCTTTTGATGATATTACTTCCTTTAAAGATCAGGAGGGGAGCTGGGATTCAGAGTTAAAACCTGGCCCCTAGATATTAGTGCCTTTTTTTCTAAGCTGGAAACTGAACTGGTGGTTAGTGTAGGAGCTGCTGCTGACCTGATTTTGTCCCACTGTTTTTGTCCCAGAAGGACACAGACTTCTGACTATGCTTATCATCTGGTTCAGAAATTTTTGGTGTGGTCTATTGATTCTGGTCTTATAAAAATAATTAAAGAAATGAATGAGATGATGCAAAAAAGGTTCAATTTACTCCACACGTGTATGCGTGGATTGCAAGGGCACTCAAGGGGTCCTGGGGTCTCTTCCTCCACATTAAGGGACTATTCATAGACCTAGTGTGGCTTTCTTCTGAGGACCCTGGCGTGGGCTGGGATGTCTCTTCTCTCCTAGATCCACCTGCTGTCAACTTGGTCTTTGACTTTACACTTACTTGAGCACAGCTTCTGAGAAGTGAGTTGTAATCATCCACTCCTGTAGGAGGATCTGCCTCCCTCCAAAGCCTTGACCGTGTTCTGGATGGCGCTATTGAGAAGTGCTGTCTCCCAACTGAACGTATTGTGTTCATATTCACTCTTGGGGTTGAGTTCCTAGTGAGTTGTGACAGTATAAGGGATTTAAAGTCCCATTAGATGGAAGAGTTCTTTCCTGTTAGGAATCTAACAGATGCCTACTTAGACTGTGAGATTTAAAAACATTTCTCAGATGGCTGCATCTCAGGATGTTGCTGTGTTTTATTAAACACCAGTGAGATGTCGCAGTGTTTCTGAAAGTGTGTTCTGTAGAACTCTGCTGCCATGAGATGATCTATAAACAAAGGGTTCTGTGATTATGATAGGTTGGATGGTTGGTTTCAGATCTTTTACTCCTCTTCAGATCCACTTCTTTGCAATGATGTCATCATGGACCGAGCATATTTTATCACCTCTTGACTTTGGGTTTGGTTGTGTGAACTTGCTTTGTCCTGTTGAATGTGGATTAGAGAGATACTGTGATGATACTCAGAATGGGACTTAAGAGATGCTCTTCCACTACATAATTTGAACCTCTGCTATTGCCTGAGGAGAAGGCTGCTGGGCTGAGGAGAGCAAGAGGCGTATGGAACACCAGATCCATAGACCTGCAACTTGAATCAGAGCTGTTTCAAACTGCTGGTCTGTGAGCACAAACAATGGTTGTTTTAAGCCACTGAGTTTAGAATGGCTCATCCAGATTTATTGTGGAAATAGATAACTGTTATATTGGTCAAAAGAGTTTGAGACACATTGTATATTATGTAATTCCCTCACTCCTTCTTGCAGAGTCATAATCCACAGTGATAGATTAAAGGCTCTGAGAAGGACTGCATTAACCCATGTCTTCTGAAACTCATTTTATTTTTGTATAAATAAATAAAATGGCTTCCCAGGGGGTGCAGTGGTAAAAAATTCACCTGCCAGTGCAGGAGACACAAAGGATGAGAGTTTGGTGCTTGGATTGGGACGATCCCATGGAGGAGGGCATCGCAACCCACTCCAGAATTTTTGCCTGGGAAATTCCATGGACAGAGAAGCTTGTTGGGCTACAGTCATGGGGTTGCAAAGAGCTGGACATGACTGAGCAGAAAGGAGAGTCTTAATATCTTATACAACATTTGTCCCCAACCTTTTTGGCACCAAGGACTGGTTTTGTTGAAAACAAGTCTTCCATGGGCCAGGGCAAGGGGATGGTTTTGGGATGATTCAAGTCCATTACATTTATTGTGCACTTTATTTCTGTTTTTATTACATCAGCTCCACCTCAGATCATCAGGCCTTAGATCCTGGAGGTTGGGGATTCCTGCTATAGAACGTACACTTTGGAATTTTTTTAAGTTATTCAGGGCAGGTTTTGTAAATCCTAGATTTGCTATAAACCTGAAATGAACTCTTAGAACAGTTGACAATGACTTTTAAGCCTTACCAATCAATTGGACTTTCTCAAACTTTGCCTATTTATTTATTTTTATGTATTTTGTGTGTGTGCGTAAATGAGAGTTTACTGACAAAGACAAAGTCAAGCTTCTCCTGCCCCGCACCTTCCCCCAGAACAGATCCCAACAACAAAAGAATGATAAGTATTTTAGGGCAACACTTAGCCCCCTCCTCCTTTTCTCCAGTCCCAAAGTTCGCAACGCAGACACACGAAAAAGCTCAGATGAGGACAGACACTCAGTGAATCCCTACCAGCAAGAGTTCTGGGTGGGTGGGTGCGTTTCCCGTGTCCCTTGTGAGACACCGGCTGATGTTACAGGGACAGGCTGCAGTGTCGAATAGGGGACTGCAGGGCAACCTCCACTCGTCCCCCAGTTCGGCCAAGCTCGAAATGGGCCCCGAGGGATATGGGGTGGAGGCAACAGGCTCTGTCTCTTCAGGAGAGAGGTCCTTTCGGTGGAGCAGAATCCCTCCCCAGCTGCTCAGAGGCAGACTGGGAGGGAGCCTCTCCAAGGAGCGAAGGGCTGGCAGGCCAGCTCTGTCAGGTCAGCTGAATACTCCAGCTGTTGCCCATGACCGCCAGGGAGGCTGAGAGACGCCGGGTTTCAGGGGCGGAGGGACATGTCTCGGCACCGCACTGCCTGCTTACTCTGCCACAAGCTCTGCTACCGCAACTGCGGTTTGCTTTGAGGTGAGAACCCTGAGTTTGGAGTGTGGACCTTCTTCACTGCACGCATCCCACTGACTCCACGAGCAATCTCCCAACCACGGAGCTTCACCCACCTGCTTTTCTACTCCGCCTGTCACCAACCTACCCACCTCCCACCCACCATCCCGTGCCAATTCGTGTTCTCCACGTGTCTGAGGGGTTCCTGTCCCACACCCCAGGAATTCTTCTCGTGGTGAGTCTCAAGGCTTAAGAGACTGCTTTGGGGGACTTGCTCCCCGTAGCTTTGTAAGTGGTATGCTGCTGCTGCTGCTGCTAAGTCACTTCAGTCGTGTCCGAATCTGTGTGACCCCATAGACAGCAGCCCACCAGGCTCCCCCCGTCCCTAGGATTCTCCAGGCAAGAACACTGGAGTGGGGTGCCATTTCCTTCTCCAGTGCATGAAAGTGAAAAGTGGAAGGGAAGTCGCTCAGTCGTGTCTGACTCAGCGACCCCATAGACTGCAGCCCACCAGGCTCCTCCATCCATGGGATTTTCCAGGCAAGAGTACTGGAGTGCCATTGCCTTCTCTGTAAATGGTATGAGGCAGGGTCATTTCACTTGCAACACGGTTGAGGGGTAGTTTCTGCTGTTTTCTAAGATTCCTCCTCTTGGACTCACTTTCAGGTCTGCATGAGGCCTTGGGCCCAGGAGCCTCTGATGACAGCAGGGGCGTCTGAGAGGCAATCTCGGTCATGGACCCTGAATCCCTGGACCCATGCCCTGGTGCCGGGCAGCAGCAGTAACCACAGGTGAAACTGCGAACACTGCTGAACAGACTGGTGTTCCAGGCACGAAGCGCTCTCGACAGACAGACCACACCCATTGTGCCCGGGGCGGGATGGGGGGCGGGAAGGGGTTCTCACATTTCCCGATCTTTTGAAAGATGAAAAGGATGGCTTGGCCCTCTGAAGAGATCTCAACTGCCTGGGAGCCTAAGCAACACAAACGTAGCGGATCAGAGAGCTGAAGGATGACTGTGTGGCACCGGAAGCTCACTTCATCCCCGTGTCCACCCTGCTGCCCTCCAGCACCGAGAGGGGCAAATTTGCTATTTCTTCATTCTGGCATCAGGGTTTACCTGGACAGAGACTGCTGCCACCGGATGCCAGTGAATGGAGCGCCAGAATCTGCGTGGCGTGTGAGGAGAGCCGTAAGGAAGCAGGACCGGAAAGGTACGAGAAAGGCGTTGAGGAAAGAAAGTCGATGAGAGGGTCCTGCGGTGAGAACAGCACTGAGTGGGATTTGGAGACCCAGCTCCCCACCTCTGCCACCGAATAGTCAACAGTCCTCAGGCAGTACAGTCCCGTTTGTCTTCATCTTTTTCCTTTTTAGAAAAACAAGTTTGGATGAGTTATTATGTGAAGTAAGTCGGTTTCAACTCTAAACCCAAGATTTTAGATGTGAATTGGACCTGAGATTAAATTAAATCCAGAGTGGGAGATGTAGGGAGGGCATTTTGATTCCTGTTTCCCATCTCTACTGAAATTCTTTCATCAGTGTTATTCACGGATTCGATCTGTGGAAAGGAGTGTAGCTAAGTTCTCATTCCTCTCAGCCTCCGTACTGTCAAGGCCTATTTCCTACACCCTCCAGCCCCATTCAAGGAAGACCATTATTCCTAGCTGCAGAGCATCAAAGGAGATGAGAATACGGGGCAGGAGGACTCACAGGAAAAGGAGTTTAGAGAGGAAAAAAGTGACCAGGAACAAGGCTGCTACAGGGCGGCAAGAAACTGCATCTCTTCCCTCCAGACTGTGCGGTTGCTTTAACACTGCTCTCAGTTACACACTATTCCCTCAATTTCTCATATGTACAAAACTATAAAACAATAAAGTGCAGTTTACCTTTCAGTGACACTTTTCCTTGCTTTAGAGTTTTTTTTTTTTTTTTTTTTTGTCTTTTTCTGCTTTTGAAGTGAATTCTTGGTTACAGAATATCAAAGTACACTCAAAACTGCCAGGCACAGTAAGCACAGCATGGAGAAGCCGACAGGTAAGGACAGATAGCAGCAGGTGGCACGAGGTGGGAACTGATTGAAGCAGTGGTTACAGATGTTCACAGGAAGCTAAAACTATCCAACAGGCAGTGCCCCAGAGTTAGCACAGGTTAAACTAGTCACTACCTCGGCGGGTGGCCTCAGTGTGTTTGGGTTCACATTCTACATGGCAATAACAATTTCTTCCAGTTAAGAGTTCTTGGCCTGCACTGATCATAGGGTAGCCGGAGGGCACCGGACCAGTCTATTAGTTTTTCAGAATGCTGTCCTAGACCTGATAGATGTACTGGGAGACCTCGGGAGGTCTCCACTTCAGCAACTGTGTAATTGGGGTTTCCTGGCTGGATACGTAGCTTGGCCAAAATCCAAATGCCATTAGTGAGCTTCAGGGATTGGTACAACATGTCCTGCCCTTCTACATTCCTCTTGGCAATATATAAACGTTGTTTCGCAACTTGCTGGGAACAGTGTCAACATTTCAATGACATTTCTTAATCTGAAACTGAGGAGAAGGCAATGGCGCCCCACTCCAGTACTCTTGCCTGGAAAATCCCATGGATGGAGGAGCCTGGTAAGCTGCAGTCCATGGGGTCGCTAAGAGTTGGACACGACTGAGCGACTTGATTTTCACATTTCACTTTCATGCATTGGAGAAGGAAATGGCAACCCACTCCAGTGTTCTTGCCTGGAGAATCCCAGGGACGGCAGAGCCAGGTGGGCTGCCGTCTACGGGGTCGCACAGAGTTGGACACAACTGAAGTGACTTAGCAATCTGAAACTGAAGTTCATTTTCAATGGACTATCCTTCCATGTTGCAAGGAAGACCTGGCGCTCCATTTTGCCGNGAGAATCCCAGGGACGGCAGAGCCAGGTGGGCTGCCGTCTACGGGGTCGCACAGAGTTGGACACAACTGAAGTGACTTAGCAATCTGAAACTGAAGTTCATTTTCAATGGACTATCCTTCCATGTTGCAAGGAAGACCTGGCGCTCCATTTTGCCGACTTGTGCAGAAAGCACATTGAGTGGGATGAGGCAGCTGAGGTAGATGACATCAATATTGTTTTTCACAGCCACCTGCCGGTTGTTCAAAGGTTCTATCTTCATGACTGGGCCCAAGGTGTTGAGAGGCAGGGAGACATCAATGCTCTGGTTTGGTGTCAGTGGTGTATGGATGGCCGGAGGAGTGCTGGGGATGACACCAAAGCTGTTCTCATTAAACTGAATTGCAGAGTCTGTCATGTGCTGCAGAGCTTTGTTGGTGAAGTTCATTTCCATCCAGATGTGCCCTTGGGGGTGAGTAGATGTTCCTGAAATCTCCAGGACTTTAGCCTATACCGCAGGCAGCTGCACAGCCTCAGAAGGCACATATTCACCAGCTGCCATGCCTATCCCTGTGGAAAGTTCAAATANGGAAGCTTAAAACATCTTAAAGATATAGAGCCTTTTAAAGAGCTAAGAATTATATTGGTGAAGGGTTTCACTGTTGAGTTAATGATTGCCACCAGGTCTCCATATCCTTTATCTTTTAGGCACCTGGGAGGATAGTAATCAGTGTAATTGGGATGTAGAAAAAGGAATATAGTACTTTTGATGTTAGCAATAGACTTTTGAGTTAATGAATTTTCTTTGTTATAAATCACTGTACTCCTCTTTCTTTGTTATAAATCATTGTATCCTTGCTATGTAAGAATGTAACTTTAGTGGTTTCTGAGAGTGGCACCAGACTTTGGAAAGAACAACATTTTTAGGGCAAATAAGTTTTTGGGTTGACTGACCCTTATCAGAAAAACGTCATAAGATGCTAATAGGCCTCCTGGCCAGAAGATGATATAAATCACCTAAGGCCTGTGTATACAGATAGGTATGCAGGAAGAAAGCCTGGTTTTGATAAGAGTCAGAGCGGCTGACCCTGCATGACTCTGTTTCTTACATTATCTCTATGTACAACCCAAAGTATAAAAGCTTCCCTGAAAAATAAAGTGACGGACCAGTTCCACGAAAGCCGTTCCCCCTGTCAGTTCTTTCTTTCTTTCTCTCTCTTACTCTCTTTTTCAGGCTGATCCTTTGGAGCACAGGGGGCCCCCATATTCATTTCTCTGCCCAGGCTTCTAAGACCCACATGAGAGGGAGTCCAAGGCAGGGCACCCTCCACTATTCAAGCGGGTGCCTGTGGCCTACGTGAATGATGTAAGTCCCTTGTCTTGGGAATTCATTGGCTTTCTGTGTAAACCAAGGAATATCAGCCTCTTTCTCTCCTCTATTTTCTTAACTGTTTTCTTATCTCTATATATATCTTTAAATAAATCCTCATCTCCTTCTATATCTCTAAATAAATAAATGTCTCATTGCCAATGCCATCCCACCTTGGATACCCTGGATCCAACCGGGGCTGATCCCCAGTAAAGAAGGCCTAAAAATAAGTGAGTAAAGAAGACAAGCTAAAGACAAAGGAGAAATGGAAATATATACCCATTTGAATGCAGAGTTCCAAAGAATAGCAAAGAAAGAAAAGAAAGCTTTGCTCAGCGATTGATGCAAAAAATAGAGGAAAACAATACAATGGGAAAGACTAGAGAAAGAGGAAAATTAGAGATACNGAGAAATGGAAATATATACCCATTTGAATGCAGAGTTCCAAAGAATAGCAAAGAAAGAAAAGAAAGCTTTGCTCAGCGATTGATGCAAAAAATAGAGGAAAACAATACAATGGGAAAGACTAGAGAAAGAGGAAAATTAGAGATACCAAGGAAACGTTTCATTTAAAGATGAGCACAATAAAGGACAAAAACGGTAAGGATCTAACAGAAGCAGAAGATATTAAGAAGAGGTGGCAAGAATACAGAGAAGAACTGTACAAAAGAGATCTTCATAACCCAGATAACTATGATGGTGTCATCACTCACCTAGAGCCAGACATCCTGAAATGCGAAGTCAAGTGGGCCTTAGGAAGCATCAATACAAACAAAGCNTCCCTTGGACTGCAAGGAGATCCATCCAGTCCATCCTAGAGGAAATCAGTCCTGAATATTCATTGGAAGGACTGATGCCGAAGCTGAAACTCCTATATTTTGGCCACCTGATGCGAAGAACTGACTTATTGGAAAAGACCCTGATGCTGGGAAAGATTGAAGGCAGGAGAAGAAGGGGATGACAGAGGCTGAGTTGGATGGATGCCATCACTGACTTCATGATCGTGAGTTTGAGCAAGTTACAGGAGTTGGTGATGAACAGGGAAGCCTGGTGTGCTGTAGTCCATGGGGTCGCAAAGAGTCAGACATAACTGAGCAACTGAACTGAACTGAATATTTTACTATCACTTAGTTCAGAATATTTTCTGATTTTTTGTGTAATTTTCTTTTAACCCTTGAGTTATTTGGAAGTATTCAGAAATATTTGGAACTTTTCTAGGTATCTTGCTGCTGTTGACACTCTGTAGTGACTGCATCAATTAACATTTCCACCAACAGTATACAGGGCTTCACTTTTGTGTGTGTATGTGTGAATAATCAGCAAACATGTTTCAGATTTTAATATTTTGAAATGTATTGAAACTTATTTTATGACCTGAAACTGTGGTTTGTCTTGATGTTCCATGTATTCCTGAAAGGAAGAAATATTCTGCCATTATTGGATATATTCTCTTTTAGGTATCGATCAAGTCAAAGTGGTTAATATTATAGTTTAGCTCTTCTGTATCCCTACTGATTTTTGTCTACCTTTTCTATCAATTATGGAGAAAAAAGTGTTGAAGTCTCCATCTATAATTATAGACATTTGTGAACTGAGCTGAACTGATGTTCCTCTTTTCAGTTTTGTCAAGTTTTGCTTCTTGTATTTCCAAGCTCTGTTCTTATTTATGACTGTGACTTCCTTATATATTGATATTGTTGTCATTACAAAGTGTCCCTTTTAATTTTTTATAATACCCTTTTTAAAAAAAATCTATTTTGTCTCAAATTAGTATTGCTACTTCAACTTTCTCAAGCATGCTGATGCATGCGTGCTTTGTATTTTCTTCCTACTTTTCGCATTTAGCTTATCCATATCGCTATATTTAAAGTACATCTCTTATAAATAGTATTTTTAAATAAGATTGAGTTCAGATTTAAAACAAGTAGGACTAATCAAACTGGAAAGATTTTGCACAGTGAAGGAAACTGTCGACACCATGAAAATGCCACTTATTGAATGAGAGAAGATACTTGCAAAGGATATATCGGATAAAGGGTTAATATCCAAACTATACGGGGCTTCCCTAATAGCTCAGTTGGTTAAGGATCTGCCTGCAATGTAGGAGACCCTGGTTTGATTTCTAGATCGGGAAGATCCACTGGAGAAGCGTTAGGCNTGAGAGAAGATACTTGCAAAGGATATATCGGATAAAGGGTTAATATCCAAACTATACGGGGCTTCCCTAATAGCTCAGTTGGTTAAGGATCTGCCTGCAATGTAGGAGACCCTGGTTTGATTTCTAGATCGGGAAGATCCACTGGAGAAGCGTTAGGCTACCCACTCCAGTATTCTTGGGATTCCCTTGTGGCTCAGCTGGTAAAGAATCCTCCTGCAATGCGGGAGACCTGGGTTTGATCCCTGGGCTGGGAACATCCCCTGGAGAAGTGAAAGGCTACCCACTCCAGTATTTTTACCTAGAGAATTCCATCCAAAGTACTCAAAGAACTCATACACCTTAACATTAAAAAACCAACCCAATTAAAAAGTGGACAGAAGACCTGAATAGACATTTTGCCAAAGAAGACGTGCAGATATCAACAGGCACATGAAAAGATGCTGAACATCACTAATCACCAGGGAAGTGAAAATAAAAACCACAGTGAAATATCACCTCACAACTGTTAGAATGGTTGTTATTAAAAAGACAACAAATAACAAGTTTCGCAGAGTGTGGAGAAAAGTGAACCCTTGTGCATTGTTTGTAGGAATGTAGCTACTATAGAAGACAGTATGGAAGTTCCTCAAAAAGCTAAAACTAGAACTACCATATGATCTAGCAGTTTCACTCCTAGGTATTTATCGGAAGAAAATGAAAACACTAATTTGAAAAGATAAATGCCCACCCATGTTTGCTGCAGCATTATTTACATTGCCAAGATATGGAAGGAACCTAAGTGCCTATCAGTAGATAAATGGATAAAGAAGATGTGGTATGTATATGTATCACAGTTCAGTTCAGTTCAGTCGCTCAGTCATGTCCGACTCTTTGCGACCCCATGAACTGCAGCACACCAGNTCCACATATTTTTAAAGAATAAACAGATTGGGGAAAGGGACACAATCTTCCTTACAGAGGACCAAATGTTGTATGTAAATAACAGGCTGCCTCCCTAGGAATTGGAGCTTAATTTTTTCCTCCTCGAGTATAGACTGGACTTACTGACTTGCTTCCAAAGAATTAAATGTAAAAACAAACAAACAAAAAATAACTATAGTAGAGAAATCTAGCTGACACTACCTTAAGAAAGTAATCAGAATTAACCTAATTAGTGATGTCATGCTGATGTCATGTGCCCTCTGCTACTATATGATGGGAGAGGCACTTCACATCTGTGACATTCTTCCTTAGAACCCATAATCCCAGAGTTCTCATAAGAAAAACATCAATCAAATGAAAATTGAGGGATATTTTATAAAATATCTTACCAGGACTTCAAGAATGTCAAGGCCATTAAAAACAAAGACAGACTGAGAAACTCATAGACTAGAGGTGGCTGGGAGACATGACAACTAAATGTAATGTCGTAATCTAATGTAATTCTAGTAACACCCTGGAGCAGAAAAGGACATTAGGGAAGATGAATGAAATCTCAATAAAGGATGGCATTTAGTTTACAGTAATTGTTATGATTAAATGTTTATGTCCCCCCCCCCTCAGATTCATATGTTGAAATACTAATCCCAATGTGATGGTATTTGGGGTGGAGACTTTGGGAAGTGATTATGTCAGGAGGATGGAGCCCTCATGAATGGCATTAGTGCCCTTATTAGAGGGGAGGTCAGATAGCTAGCTAGCTTTCTTTCCACCACATGAGGATATAAAAAGTCAGCCCTCTGCAACCCAGAAGAGGGTTCTCACCAGAACACAACCATTGCTGGTCCCTGATCTCTGGCTTCAGCTTTCAGAAATATGAGACATAATGTTTGATGCTAAAGTCCCCAGTCAATGGTTGTTTGTTATAGCAGCCTGAATGAAGATAGTAATGCACTTCCTAATATACCACAGTTGTAACTAATAGATCACAGATATGTGACATGTTAACAGTAGAGGAAACAAGGTAAGGAGTATAGAGGAACTCTGTGGACTACCCTTGCAATTTATGGTAAATCTAAAATTACTCTAAAAGAGAAAGTTTATTTTAAAAACTCCTGTAACATGGAAGACACTGAAATTCATTCCTACAAAACCAAAGAGAAATTGAAGACACTATGAAGGACTCAAATAGTATGTGCAGATATATATTTCTGAAATTTACAGTTGAGGTTTTGAATATCTTGACTTGTGGAAAGAATATTTTCATGGAGCTCCTATTTTTTGGATAGATTTCAGATATATTGGATAAATTTATATTGTCAATTGAAACTGAAGATATTGAGAAAACTTAGGTTTCACAGTATTTAGATATTTGGCAAATACTCAAAAGAATAATATAGAGGCTACTTTACACAAGTTTTTCTTTTTTCTTAAGAAGTCATTTGTCAAAGAGCTGTACTCTGAATGGGAGCAAGAAACAGTGCTTGTGACAATATTTACACATTTCAAGTAAAAATCATTGTAATTGAGAATATTCACTATAATTGACTCTGTGTCTATTGGGCACCTCAGCATTTGTGGGGGCGTCCCAGGTTGCACTACTGCTAAAGAACTCACCTGCCAATGCAGGAGACATAAGAGATGTGGGTTCGATCACTGGGTTGGGAAGATCCCCTGCAGGAGGGCATGCAACCCACTCCAGTATTCTTGCCTGGAGAGTCCCATAGACGGAGGAGCCTGGCTGGCTGCAGTCCCTGGGGTCGCAGGAGCTGGAGACCACTGAGACACCGAGCACACACACATGGTAGTGCTGTTTCTGATTTCTTGAGGAACACTCCCTCCCTCCTTCTTGGGTTCCTATCTCCTCAAATTTTTATTTCTAAGTTTTTATTTTATTTTTT
>SJYV01045057.1:842573-863387 GCA_006410875.1 Neotragus pygmaeus | reverse complement strand
AAAAAAAAAAACAACCAACAGATATTTTAATGAAGAAGTAATCATTCAGAATCTGTTGATAATTTCTTCTCAAAAAACATGTTAGGTAAAATTCCCACTAAGTAATTTCTGAAACACAGGAACTAGATTTGAATAGAAATATTTCATACACTTAAAGTATATCATTCTTACTTTATATTTTCAACAAACATTATATCTGTGCACATTTGGAATAACATGACCTGTTGCACATGCTAATTAGGATTTATGCTAATTAATAGCCCAATACAGTGATAAAGAGGTTTTTTAAATTTTAGTCAATCTTCCTACACAATATCATTTGTTTTGGAAACTATTAATTGCAGGGTTTTTTGGGGGGGTGCAGAGAATAAAGCAGGCATAGGCATCAATCCAAATCAATTCTACTTTCATTTAAACAGACTTGTATTGAATCAGTGAATAGCATTTGTCTGGTTTTACTGCACTAGCTGCCGAGCAAAGATAAAGAGAACATAGCTGGTATGGTTCCTGCTTTGGGAGATATTATTTTCTAATGGTATAAATAAGGGAAACACACTGATATATGGTTTTCCACTTTCCATTGTTTTTTGCTCTATATATGTGTGCGTACATAAGTATATGTACACAGAGACATTACCTTTTGGGAATATAAAATTTTGTTTTAAATGCTTCATATCCATGGCCTTAAATCAACTGTCTTTTAACATCTTATGCAGAAGATGTTAGGTGCTGAAGAAATGCCTTTTGCCCAAATGAGCTGAAATTTCTTTCACGCATATAACTGTTTTCAAACTGCTGTCACACATGGTCTGGTGCATTTCATCTGCATTGAAATTTAGAGGGAGCTCTTGACAGATGACAGCGTGGGGCCCTGCAGGGTGAGAAGAGAAGCCGTGCCAGCCTGGAGGAGAATAACATGACCTTAGAGCTGACCTTGAAAGACAGCAGGAGTGCTTGGCTCCCTGGCACCTCCCTTCGGGGCAGACAAATCCCTGGACACGCACGGGGTGGTGGGGGGGAACAATAGCTCCATTAGCATTCAGAGCCACCCACCTCCAAGTGCTGCCTCCTCCAGTGTCCTCTGCAGATGGGAAACCTGGGGATCTTTAGAGGGATTTTATGATAATTAGGATGCCACTTAGATGCTCATCCTTCTCTACAGCATCATCATGAAGTAACTACCTCACCCCTTTTGCTGTTGTTAGAGAGTGAAGAAAATTAAAATTACCCAATTTCTTTGTTTACATGGAAGTCTCACCCAGTTGCATACATTTACATAGTTAGATAAAATGTATCCCTTCTGGCTCCTAATAGCATTGGATCAGTCTCTTCACCTAAGCAGAGAGGGAATAAAAACATCCACTGTGTTAATTTCCCAGAGTTGCAGAATGAATGGGTATAAAAAGTGCTACAACATGTATCATGGCTGTTCTTGACCCAGGGGTCGCACTCCTGGGTCTCCTGTATTGGCAGGCGGATTCTTTACCATGAGGCAACGGCACCCCACTCCGGTGCCCTTGCCTGGAAAATCCCATGGACGGAGGAGCCTGGTGGGCTGCAGTCCATGGGATCGCGAAGAGTTGGACACAACTGAGTGACTTCACTTTCACTTTTCGCTCTCGTGCTTTGGAGAGGGAAATGGCAACCTACTTGCCTGGAGAATCCCGGGGGACGGGGGAGCCTGGTGGGCTGCCATCTATGTGGTCGCACAGAGTCGGACGCGACTGAAGCGACTTAGCAGCAGCAGCAGCGCCACCTGCCACATCTCAGGCCAACTCCCTCTCCTCTCTTAACTCGACAGCGATGTCAAAAGGATGCTGTCTAGCTCCGCTCTCTTCTCTCTTCCTCCGTGTAGTGGATAAGGTGGTTGCCCTGACCAGTCCCAGCCCCCTGTCTCTACTGTGACAGCTGTGTGGTTTGTGTGGGGCTGGAGCTATCCTCACCCCCAGTGCCAGTCCTGATGATGTAAAGCCTACCAGGAAAATGCAAGACGTGTTACGACAATAACTGGTTTGGACAACTCAGGACTGATCCCGTCAGCCCCCACACCTATCTGGCCAAGGGACTGGTTCAAGATGGTCCAGTAAGCTTCAAGCTCAGGGCATTTGTCCTGAGGTTGGTAGAAGCCGTCTTGCTCTATCCTCCTGTAGGAAAGAGGGAACATGAGGGGTGTGTGGACTGGCAGTCAGCCTAACCAGTCAGCCGAGGATGGAGCCGCCACCCTGGAAGGTAGAGCTGTCAGAATCTCAGAGAAATGGAGTAACATACTCTATCAAACTCTGCCGAAAGCCCTTTCTTCCCCTGAACTTTTCAGTAAAGTTAACTAATCAATTCTCTTCAGGTCCTTTTTGGGTCTCTTACAAAGATTCCTGATGGCTGCATTCCACAGAGGCAGAATGATCCCTTCAAACTTGAATCAGACTGTATTATGGCCTACTGTGCTTGTCCAGTCGCTCAGTCTTTTCTTTTTCATTAGGTTCGACCCCGATTTGGCTGGCTGTAAAGAATGAAATTTGAATGGTGCCTCTGGAGGTTTTTCAAGGCCCAGACCCAAGTCCCATCGTGACTCCTGTCTTCCTTGGGCTGGAAATGTCCTCTTTACTCCAGCTACCGGCTGGACTGTGGATCCAAGCTGCCAATCACTGGACCATCACGAGCCATGTGGCTGCCACCAGCTTGTCCTGAGCACAGCTACAGCCTCGGGAGTCTCAGTACAGCTGCTGCCGTGTCACTCTGCTCAACCCACTGAGATGGGCTCCCTTTAGCCTCTGTTGTCTGCCTAGAAAAAGTCAGAATGTGCCGCCCATTCAGCCCACACACCCAGTGTACGTGAAAGCCTCTTAAGCTCCCCCTCCTTCCACCCTGTTGTGGAAGAGCTGATCCCGCTTCCACTCTGGGGAGTTCTTGGCCATATTCTCCTCTGGGATGTGTTGTCATCAAAGAGGACAGCAAGGTAAAGAACCAGGCAGTAGAGGAAGGTCAATTATGGAGCGAAGGAATGCTTCAGTTGTGAACAGAGGCAAATCCAAGAGGTAGGACAGTTACATTTTTGTTAACCACAGACATCAAAGAAAGGCAAGTAACCCAAGTCTTCAGCTGTACTCCCCTTCCAGCCGCAGGCCTGCCTTTGTTTTTGTCGTCGCTCACACATGGATGTGAGGCGGACCAGAGATTAATGGGAGCAGATGTGGTGGAGAAGCCCTCAGCTCAGGATGTCTTGTCTGTTCTACCACAGAGGATTTAGAATGTAACGTGTAACGGAGAAACTGGAGAGAAGGGGGCTTATAACTGTCAGATAAAATGTCATTTAGAGAAAGGAGTGACACTGTGAAAAAGAAGGGGAAGATACAGTTTCAAACACTCAGGTCTTTCCTTGGATCATGGAACTTAAGAAATGTCTTTAAGTCTGGATCTTCCTTTTAAATATTCCTACAATTTATTTTGATTTCTGAAATAAGTGAAGTCCTCTACAAACAAGACTTTAGTACCACAAGTTAGATTGAGCAAAGACTTGGTAACAAGCGAGCTAAAACACTACGATCTTAAATCTCCTGACCTTCCTTGTGACTCTTACATGAGTGGGAAAGAATATCATCCCTTGTAGTGGGCTGGGACTCTCATCTCCCACTTCCTGGGTGACCTGGTCCCAGGGCTGTGTTTCTCTGATCCTAAGTTCACACATCTGTGAAACAAACAGATGGTTGGAAACACTTTGAACCATCTCTGTGGTCCTAGCTTTATTTGGGGCTCTATTTGGGAGTGAGTTCAGAAACAGGGTGGTGGTATCAATACTTACATTCTACCAAAAAGGCCAGATGCATATGGACATTTTGTCTGAAACTTGGTCTTTTTTGGAGTACAGGCTAAGCCACTATTCATGTTTTAAAAGTCCAGTGATTCCATAGAGTGCTGCTGATTGTATTTCTTTGTAGGGTTTGATGATGGTTTGGTTACAGTGCCTTCTCTTTAGTAAGGAATCTCCCAGGGCTATAAACTTCTAATTTATCAGTTTGTACAGATATGAGGAGGTTTGCTACCAGAGCAAAAGTGTGTCAGTTCTGCCCAACAGGTAGGGTGAGTGGATGCTTATAAAAATATTTTTAACAAAAAGGCTTAGGAATGACTTTTGAGACTTTAATCTGTTTATAAATATCTGGTTCCAGTTCAATCTTGCCTCAGACTCATGTTATACAGATATATTTAAATTGGACCTACGTGCCATAAAATGACATGGCGATGTCTAAGGGCTTCTCACTGGGATTCTTTTTATGATGATAATATCATTTTAACATTTTAATTAGTTTCTAGAAAGAGTAGACTCTCACCTTACTTCGATGTGGGTGGAAAAGTTAATAATATATTATTGAAAAGATGATTACAAATATCCTGGAACTTATTTTAACAACAGATGAATATTCAACCAGGAGAATTTGTGAAATATTCACCCTTTTAATGAGGATTCTGAAATTTAGAAGAAATTTTAAAAATCTATAGTTGCTTTCCAGTCAAGCAAAGAGCTCCTATGGCTCTCTTACTAAGAACTGGGAATATCCTCATGGGCTCCCAAAAGTCTTCCTCGTCTCTTTATGTATTATTTTCTTAGGAGGCATGCTTGAGTAAAGAGTAGAAACCCTAGATGGCATTCGCCCCATGTAAAAAGATCAAGAAATGGCCACATTGTTTTATATGATGGCAAAGAAATGCTTTGGTTGGAAATTTCCCATTGATGATGTCCTAACTCAGGTCTAGGGGACAATAGATAATGATTTCTCTGGGAAAACATATGACAAGGGAGGAAGGAGGAAGAACAGGAGAGATCCAGGGTGAGGGAGTCAGGGAGATGAATGAAGAAGGAAAAAGAAGGTTCTACTGGGATGCAGAGTGGGGCTCTCTTTTATTGAGATGAAAAAGACAAACTGGGAGGAGAGTGTCCTCAGAAGAGCTTCACTGTTCTAGATAATCTGAATTAATTCTATTCAGTGTTTCTTGTGCGTGCTCAGTTGCTTCAGTCGTGTCTGATGCTTTGCAACCCTATGGACTGTAGCCCATCAGGCTTTTCTGTCCACGGGATTCTCCAGGCAAGAATACTGGAGTGGACTGCCACGCCCTCCTTCTCCCGGGATCCAACCTGGCACTTCATTGTCTCCTGCATTGTAAGTGGATTCTTCAGTGCTAAGCCACCAAAGAAGCCTAAGTGTTTCCTGAAACCTATTTATATCTGAAACAGGCAAGTTTACTCCAAAATGCCATACACTTAGGAAAGGCATCCTGGTAGTGTCAGGGACTGGACTGACTAAGAAAGAGATGCCATGGGAATAGGGAAGCTAAGGGACTGGACAGAAGCTAAGGGACTCCATCAGAAGGATAGAACCTTGAGGAGAAGAAAGAAGCCTCAGATGTCAACTATGGAGATCACAGGGATGTCCTCATGGCCCCCAGCCACTCTGCTGGTCTTACTGCCTGCCTGCAGTCTGGTAGGCCTTTGCTGAAATTATAGGTCCCCCTAGTACTCTCTAGGTGGTATAGGCAGTTTTACCAGTATAATCCTTAAAAGTCAAATCTGTGGTTTTAACTCTAATAACATAAATTAATTATTTATAGTAGAGACTATTAATATCAACCACAGTGTGAACAAGTTATCTTTACTAATGGCTTTTTGAAACCTGAAACATTTAATTTAAAGCATTTAACATAAAATCATTTAAGTAGAACTAGTGTATAAAGCATTTGAGTAGAGTTGAGTACCTTTGAAAACACTTCATGTGTGCTAAGAGCTTAAAATTTTGTATTCACAGAATAGTGCTTTTTTCACAAACAGAATAGTGTGACATTGAAAAGGGTCACTCACCTAGAGCCGGACATCCTGAAATGTGAAGTCAAGTGGGCCTTAGAAAGCATCACTACAAACAAAGCTAGTGGAGGTGATGGAATTCCAGTTGAGCTATTTCAAATCCTGAAAGATGATGCTGTGAAAGTGCTGCACTCAATATGCCAGCAAATTTGGAAAAACTCAGCAGTGGCCACAGGACTGGAAATGGTCAGTTTTCATTCCAATTCAAAGAATGCTCAAACTACTGCACAATTGCACTCATCTCTCATGCTAGTAAAGTAATGCTCAAAATTCTCCAAGCCAGGCTACAGCAATATGTGAACCGTGAACTTCCAGATGTTCAAGCTGGTTTTAGAAAAGGCAGAGGAACCAGAGATCAAATNAGCAGTGGCCACAAGACTGGAAAAGGTCAGTTTTCATTTCAATCCCAAAGAAAGGCAATGCCAAAGAATGTTCAAACTACCCGCACAATTGCACTCATCTCACAAGATATCAAAGTAATGCTTAAAATTCTCCAAGGCAGGCTTCAACAGTACATGAGCTGAGAACTTCCAGATGTTCAAGCTAGATTTAGAAAAGGCAGAGGAACAAGAGATCAAATCACCAACATCTGTTGTATCATCAAAAAAGCAAGAGAGTTCAAAAAAAACATCTACTTCTGCTTTATTGACTACATCAAAGCCTATGACTGTGTGGATCACAACAAACTGTGCAAAATTCTTAAAGAGATGTGAATGCCAGACCACCTGACCTGCTTCCTGAGAAATCTGTATGAAGGTCAAGAAGCAACAGAACCAGACATGGAACAATGGACTGGTTCCAAATAAGGAAAGGAGTATGTCAAGGCTGTATACTGTCACCCTGCTTATTTAACTTATATGCAGAGTACATCATATGAAATGCCAGGCTGGATGAAGCACAAGCAGGAATCAAGATTGCAGGGAGAAACATTAATAACTTCAGATATGAAGATGACACCACCCTAATGGCAGAAAGCAAAGAGGAACTGAAGAGCCTCTTGATNAAGAGTTGACTCATTGGAAAAAACTCTGATGCTGAGAGGGATTGGGGGCAGGAGGAGAAGGGGACGACAGAGGGTGAGATGGCTGGATGGCATCAATGACTCAATGGACGTGAATTTGAGCAAACTTTGGGAGTTGGTGATGGACAGGGAGGCCTGGCATGCTGCGATTCATGGAGTCACAAAGAGTCGGACACGACTGAGCAACTGAATTGAACTGAACTGAACTGAAACTGAGTCATAGTTTCAGAGAAGCACCTGGTAGAAAGCTCCATACTGATAAACTTACCTTTTCATATATTTTTTAGAAAGTATCTTGAATTTAAACATCACCCTAATAGAAGTTATGTTCTCAAGATTACCCACTTCCTTTCCTTAAATTTTAAGGCTGTGTTTTCTAGTATCCAAAAAAGCAAGCACTTTACACATAATACACATCCTTACATATTGTTATTTCTGATAAATTTCTGTATACTGTCTAATCCTACATACCTGTGTATGCAACCAGGGGAGAGGGCAGACATGCCCAAAGGCCAGCTCCTCACAGCTGACAATCAGTGGAAAAGAGCTCTTATTTTATTTATTTATATTACCATTTTTAATTGGAGTATAGTTGATTTACAATGTCTCGTTCTTGTTCAGTCGCTGAGTCATGTCTGACTCTGTGACCCCATAGGCTGCAGCACACCAGTCTTTTCTGTCCTTCACTATCACCTAGAGTTTTAGTTTCAGGTAAAGGAGAGTTTCAGGGGTGTATAAGTGGGAGGAGGGGGCTACATGCAGAAACAGCAGAGTTTGCTCTTAAATTGATCATGCAGTGGTCTGATCACTCATCTTTATTGTTTTCAATACAGTTAATCTTCAGTTCCAGGGGTGGTTTGTTCCCATTTCTTTGAGGCCATTTCTCAGAATCGTGGTACCTTATGTCATGGCTATGTTCTGGTTCTCGTGTAGTTAACTTCTTCCACCTGCTGAAGGTTTCAGTATCCTCAAAACAGTTCAAAGGATGTGGCTCAGGACATTATCTAGTGCTTTTGAGGAGAAACTATAGGTCCTTGACTTTGCTTAATGACTAAATGATTATCTTTGGTCCTTTTGACTGCTTTCCTTTGCTTCTGCATTTTATCACTTCTCTGATTAAATTTATTCTTTGGGCTACAGTTTTTCTACAGAAAAAAGGCACATGGGATACATGGAGGGGAAGGACTATAGGGCCCTGCTCTGTTTCAAAATGATAGCTGGCACTGCTTCTCACTAATTATCTTACTATTGGCTTCATATTGGTTTACTGTTGGGAGAAAAAATGGATTTTCAATTAATAAAAGTTAATAAATCTTTATGTTGAAAATTCAAGATTTATTATAGTCACTGAATATCAAATGTACTTTTTAAATACATACTTTAAAATATATATTTAGAATAGTCTTTCTTCTCCATATTTCTATTACCCCAATTGGATAGTTTATTCTGAAGGAGATCAGCCCTGGGATTTCTTTGGAAGGAATGATGCTAAAGCTGAAACTCCAGTACTTTGGCCACCTCATGCGAAGAGTTGACTCATTGGAAAAGACTGATGCTGAGAGGGGTTGGGGGCAGGAGGAGAAGGGGACAACCGAGGACGAGATGGTTGGTGGCATCACTGACTCGATGGAGGTGAGTCTGAGTGAACTCCAGGAGTTGGTGATGGACAGGGTGGCCTGGCATGCTGTGATTCATGGGGTCACAAAGAGTCAGACACGACTGAGTGACTGAACTGAACTGAACTGGATAGTGTTAATCACACATATAGTCTGCTGCTATTCTGATTTTGCCCCTCCACATCCACTCACTTTTTTCTTGGAAGGAAAGCAATGACAACCTATTGAAAAGCAGAGACATCACTTTGCTAACAAAGTGATGTCTCTGCAAATCAAAGCTATGTTTTTTCCAGTAGTCATGTATGGATGTGAGAGGTGGACCATAAAGAAAGCTGAGTGCTGAAGAATTGACATTTTCGAACTGTGGTGCTGGAGAAGACTCTTGAGAGTCCCCGGGACAGCAAGGATATCAAACCAGTCAATCTTAAAGGAAATCAACTGTGAATATTCATTGGAAGGACTGGTGCTGAAGCTGAAGCTCCAATACTTTGGCTACCTGATATGAAGAGTCAATTCACTGGAAAAGACCCTGATGCTGGGAAAATGGAGTGGAGGAGGAGAAGAAGGTGAGAGAGGATGAGATGGCTGGATGGCATCATTGATTCACTGGACACGAGTTTGAGCAAACTCTGGGGGAGATGGTGAAGGACAGGGAAGCCTGGCATGCTGCAGTCCATGGGATCTCAAAGAGTCAGATATTACTGAACGACTGAACAACAACAATCGACTCACCAATCTTCACCTTTTTCTTTGCTACAGGAGGCTCTAGGGCTGCATCTGTGGACTCCCTTGTTCTCTTGCTTCCAATTAGATGCAGACAGTTGGGTGACGGGAGGCCAGAGGGAAGATTGGTGTGTGTATTCCTCTAGCTTTCTGCAAATTGACTTCTTGTTTCCCCTGGGTTCTGGAAACCACTCTGTCTCCATTGCCCTCGCAGGTCTGGGAGTGGCGAGGGCTTGCTGAATGGCACCATCTCTTTTTGGCTTCCTTAGTCCCTGCTCACAAATTTCTAGATAGCCCCTCTATTAAACTCTGCAAGATTAGGTGTGCTGTCTCTTTCCTGATGGACTCTAACTAACATAATGTGTTTCATGACCTTATTTAGGGATTTGTTTTCAAATTCCATCGATGTCTAAAACTCATTTTCTCTTGCTTTCATCATGTAAAACATTTTTCTATGTTTCTTTAGCTCTAATTTATTGAGTTTTGTTTTAAACTTCTAAGGAAGGGTGGTAAAGACTAAAATTTAGTTTCCATGATAAATTATAATAAATTACCAATAAATATCTTAATATTATATATATGATTTGGTTTCAGAATTTCGAATAACTGCAGCTATTGACTTCAGCCAATATCAGGCTGAGTACTGAGAGTCTCACCATTAACACCATAGCTTGTAGCCAATGACTTGCCCAATTTCAACAGAAGTAGTTTAGTGGCAGCCACTGCCTTCCTTCCCAAACTCAAGGTGCCATCACCACCATACTTACAGCAGAAAAGAAACCAATGTACAGTTTGCCGTTTCTTGTAAGTATGTGCATGAAGAAACTATTGGGTTGGCCAAAAAGTTCATTTGGGTTTTTCTGTAAAAAGTTGGTTTGGGCTTTTCTGTAATATCTTACAGAAAAATCCAAATGAACTTTTTGGCCACGCCCAGTAAATGAGGTGATACCATCTTTCAAGTTTATTCCAGTGATGTTTTAGTTTCCCTTAAAGACTCATCCCTCAATTCAGTTCTGTCACAGTACTTCCTCTAGTTCAAATCAATTTGGGTTTAAATTGGAAAGAAGGCAACATTTGAGACTTTGTCTTTGGAAAGAGTTCAAGAAAAGAATAAAAAAATGAATGTAGTAAGTGGAGAAATGTCTTAATCATAAAATAGGCATAAGGTTTGCTTTAAGAATTTTCTCATGTCACAGGAAGGAGATATTAGAATTTTGTTGGCTTCATTTTACCTTAAATATATTTGACTATTGAACAAGATTAACAATTCTCTGCTTGTGTGATTGACTGCAATTAACTGATTCTGCAGTGACCTTGATGTCTGACAAACATAAGTGTGTTTTTCTGCTAGCTCAGGCATGGTGAACGCATTGGTAGATCTGATCTAGTAATTGTGGTGAGGTAAATGTGGAATGTTGTTGAGGTAGCTTCAATTAAAATTACATATAAAATTTCATAAGTTAAAAAATTTTCAGCCATTTTGTGAGAGATCTGGTTAATATGCAGATGTACTGAATATGCTGGGCTGGATGAAGCACAAGCTGGAATCAAGATTGCCAGGAGAAATATCAATAACCTCAGATATGCAAATGACACCACCCTTATGGCAGAAAGTGAAGAAGAACTAAAGAGCCTCTTGATGAAAGTGAAAGAGAGTGAAAAGTTGGCTTAAAATTCAACATTCAGAAAACTAAGTTCAGGGCATCTGGTCCCATCAGATGGGTCCCATCACTTCATGGGAAATAGATGGAGAAACGATGGAAACAGTGACAGACTTTATTTTGGGGGGCTCCAAAATCACTGCAGATGGTGACTGCAGCCATGAAATTAAAAGACTTGCTCCTTGAAAGAAAAGCTCTGACCAACTAGACAGCATATTAAAAAGCACAGATATTACTTTGCTGACAAAGGTCTGTCTAGTCAAAGCTATGATTTCTCCAGTAGTCATGTATGGATGAGAGAGTTCTGAGCACCGAAGAATTGATTGATGCTTTTGAACTGTGGTGTTGCAGAAGACTCTTGAGAATCCCTTGGACTGCGAGGAGATCCAATCAGTCCATCCTAAAGGAGATCAGTGCTGAATATTCATTGGAAGGACTGATTTTGAAGCTGAAACGCTAATACTTTGGCCACTTGATGTTAAGAACTTTTCCAGACTCACTGGAAAAGACCCTGATGCTGAGACAGATTGAAGGTGAGAGGAGAAGGGGATGACAGAGGATGAGATGGTTGGATGGCATCACTGACTCAACGGACATGAGTTTGAGTAAACTCTGGGAGTTGGTGATGGACCGGGAGGCCTGGTGTGCTGCAGTCCATGGGGTCGCAAAGAGTTGGACATGACTGAGTGACTGAACTGAACTGAAGTGAACAGACATTATTAAAAGTTATGCCGTTGCTGTTTAGTTGCTCAGTCATGTCCGACCATTTTGTGACGCCATGGACTGTAGCACTACCAGACTCTTATTTCTGTGGGATTTCCCAGGCAAGAATACTTGAGCAGGTTGCTATTTCCTTCTCCAGGAGATCTTCTTTAATCAGGGATTGAACCTGTGTCTTCTGCATTGCAGGCAGATACTTTACCACTGAGCCACTAGGGAAGACTTATTGAAAATTAATGTTGTTTAAAATATGAGACTAACCACTTCACACCCATTAGGATGGCTATGAAACACAAATCATGAAATGACAAGAGTTGTCAAGGATGTCAAGGAATGTTTTGAATTGTGGTGGATATATAAAATGGTTCAGCCACTGTGGAAAATGGTATGGTAATTCTTCAAAGAATAAACATAGAATAACCATATGATTCAGCAATTCCACTTCTGAGTTTATACCCGAAAGAAGTGAAAGAAGAAAATTGAATAGATATTTGTACCCCCATGTTCATAGCAGTATTATTCACAACAGCCAAAAGGTGGAAGTTTTTCCACCAAGTTTCCATCAAAGGGTGAATGAATAAACAAACATAATATATTCATACAGTAGAAAATTATTTAAACTTAAAAGGAAGGAAATTCTGATACATGGTTCAACATGAATGCACCTTGAAGATATAATGCTAAGTGAATCAGTCAGTCACAGAAGGACAGATACTGTGTGATTCCATTTACATGAGGTACCTAGTATAGCCAACTTCACAGAGACAAGAAGCAGAATTGTGGTTGCAAGGAGGAATGGGGAGTTAGTGTCTAGTGGAGAAAAATGAAAGAGTTCTGGAGATGGATGGTGGTGAAAGTTGCAGAACGATGTGAATGTACTAAACTGTACCCTCAAAAAAGGTTAAAATGGTATATTTTATATATGTATATTTACTACAAAAAACTAGAACTTACTGGGGAGGGCTATGCATTTTTATAGGCAGTAATTCAGAGTTGGTCAATACCAGGAAAAGAAAGCCCAATAAACACAGCAAAAAGTCTGTGTGTATGTGTGCTAAGTTTCTTCAGTCATGTCCGACTCTTTGCCACCCTATGGACACCAGGCTCCTCTGTCCATGGGATTCTCCCAGCAAGAGTACTGAAGTGGGTTGCCATGCCCTTCTCCAAGGTATCTTCTCTTCCTAGAGATGGAACCTGTGTCTCTTACATCACCTGCCTTGACAGGCAGGTTCTCTAGCACCACCTGGGAAGCCCAGCAAAAGGTGAAAGCACCTCAAAATGCAGGGAATTTCAATATTTAAACTGTTACTACAAGTTAAATATTATATCCAGAAAGGTCTTTTATTAAAAAAAAACAATTAAAATTATAACAAGTGTTATGATTAAATAAGAAATTAGAGGGTTTTTCCACCAAGTTCTTTCTGCTGGTATTTTTTTTTCCTGAAATACACGTGAGCGTCCTTCTTTCCCACATCGAACACCTCTGGGGCTTTTCTGAACTTGGCTGTGTCCTGTGTCCTTTGGCCCTAGAATGTCCTCCCCTGGTTGATTTTGGATCCCCCTGCCTTGCCTCCTGCAGCTCATTTCTTCTGTCTGCTTCATACTCTTTTGCTTCTTCTGCCTCTCCATGTGGTGAACACAGAGCCCTGACTTCCAGTGTAGTTCATACAAGGTGGTCAAGTTCTTGAGGCAACAAGTGAAGCCCGCACACTAGTGTGTGTAAAACAGGTAGCTAATGAGAACTGACTGCAAAGCACAGGGAGCTCTACTCAAGGAAGAGGGGATATACGTATATGTGTGGTGGGTTCACTTTGCTGTACTTTAGAGATGAACACACATTTAAAGCAGCTATGTGGGTGGCTCAGACACTAAAGCATCTGCCTGCAGTGTGGGAGACCCGGGTTCAATCCCTGGGTTGTGATGATCCCCTGGAGAAGGAAATGGCAATCCACTCCAGTACTCTTGCCTGGAAAATTCCATGGACTGAGGAGCCTGATGGGCTACAGTCTATGGGGTAGCAAAGAGTCGGACACAACTGAGCGACTTCACATGTGTGTGCTAATTTGCTTCAGCCGTGTTTGACTCTTTGTCACCCTATGGAAGCAACTATATTCCAAAAAAAAGTTAAAAAAAAAAGACAAAAATCCCTACTATTTTTCTCTTTTTAAATTATATAGCAATCATTCAGAAAATGTGTAAATTATCATTGTAAGGCTCAATGAATTTTCACAAACTGATCTCAGTTGTGAATGGTGGCCAGATCATGACACAGCACACGACCAGCATTCTGAAATTCCCTTACTGTGTTTCCTACAAGTCAAATCACCCTCCCCTCAAGGCTAATCACTACCCTGACTTTTAACATCAACATTAGTTTAATTTGTTTTAATCTTTTCATAAAAGGAATCCTACAGTAAGCTTTGTTTTGCATCTGTCTTTTGCGCACAGCTATACTTGTGAGATTCCTTCTCATTATTGCTTGAAATTATAGTTTATTCCTTATCATTTTTGCATTTGTACTGGAATGTTTGTAGTGTTCCTTCATGTGACTGTAACACATTTTTATTTATCTATTCTATTGCTGATGGGCAGATGGGTAGTTTCCAATTTGGAGCTATTATGGATATAGCACTATAAACATGTTTGATTATGTTTTTGACAAACATATGTACCCATTTTGGGGGAGTACAGAAACACCCCTATTCTTAACAATCCTTATGAATCTGTCACTAGCTGACTGTTTTTGACATCATGTTTCCCTGGACCCTCTGTTCTCTCTTCCTTACATCACTCTTCTCATAGTTCCATAGTTTCTTCGCTTCTCCCACTCAAGATGCCCCATAAACTCAACTGCCATTAATGCAATTTTATAGCTGTTGCCATTACTGAGTATGAACACATGTTTGGACAGACAAGACAATGGATTCCCATACTATGGGAGTATGTCATTTTCAAAGAAAGCAGTCATTTGAAGATACAATTGACTTCCAGTTAAATTTGAAAGAAATAAACATTTCATAGCACCTTTAAAAAATAGAAGGTAAAAATTATGCAACTGGCTCAGTCTTTTCTGTATATTTGAAATATTTTATTTAGAAGTAAAGTAACATGTATCTAAGTATGGGCCCATTTGCANTTAAAAAAAAGAGAGAGAGAAAAAACAGTATTATTCTGGAAATCAGATGCATAATGTATCTTCCTTTGCCAGCCAAATGATTCACTAATGGTCTGTGCACAAACTCTGCTCACGAACCCTGGAGAGATTTACTCCAGGCCTCACTGCCATATCACCCATGTTGCCAAATAGATAGAACCATGTTTTAGCATCTTGTTGAAAGAAACACACAAGGGGGCAGGGGTGGCTCTGTGTTCTCACTGTAGTTTCTTTTTCTTCTTTGGAAATTGCTTTTGGCCTGAAGGGATGGTAGGAGACGTAGCCGGTCTGTCTAACTGAACTTAGGAGGGTTTTTAAAAAATTAAACAAATATGGAAACCACTGAGAACAATGTATCAAACTCATGTAGGCAACATTCATTGTAATAAACTTTTGTTTTTTTAGGAAATAAAAGATTTAAAATAAACTCCTCCAACATCCTTTTCCTGGCCCCATTCTTTCTCTCTCTCTCCTTAAATAAAGTCATTATCCTGAACTTGGTGTATGCCTGGTCAGTGTTTCTACATATACATAAAAATGTATCCGTAGGTAATAAATTTTGTGGGTGCTTTATACAATTAAATAGATGCATGATTGCATACTTTGTGTAATGCCCTCCAGTTTTATTTTTTTCTCAGCCTTTTAAAAATATTTTAAATAATTTTGTTAATTAAAGTTTGTGGTATACTTATATATGAGCAACATTTCTTTTTCTTTTTTTAGCCTTGTTTTTTATCTTCATTACGTACCCACAGATTTGGCCGATATATTTATTTCATCTTATTGACTATGCCATAATCTATCCCATCATTTATTCCTGGACTTTGAATTGTTTCCATTTTTTCACCTTTACAACTTCGCTTAAATGGACATTCTTGTTCATGTTCCCATGTGCAATTACACAGGGCTGGCTAGTGCAAAATGGAGCTGTAGGGCTGGCCCCTGCCTGCTATGGAAAATGTAGGGGGAAAGAGCTGTTAGAGGAACTAAAATATAAGACCTTTTCTTTTCTTCCATGATCTCTCTTTTTTTCAACTTGTAACAAACTTTTTAAAAAATTTGCCATCCTAATGCTGCTCTAAGAAAGATGAGAAATGTAGATTATTATCAGGAATTTTACCTTTCAATGGTATATAGTATATTATACAATGCCAGTTTTAAATGCAAACGTAAGCATATTTAACACTTATAGGGAATCACTGAAATCCTACAACTTTAATCTTGCAGCTCCTATATAGATATGTACCATTTGTACCAGAAAAAGTAGAAACACTGCATAAAATTACTAGAAGTGTTTTCATTTTTTTTTTTTTTTATGACTCCGGTACCTTCTACCCACACTCTGCCTTCGACTTACTGATGAATAAGGAAGCACTGAGATCAAAAGGAATTGAGGTGTTCTGTCTTTCCCTTTCCTTCTGTGTCATCATTTTCAGGGTAAGTTGTTGGTTGATACAGGGAAGTAATGTGAGTGAGAAAGGCTAAGACAGAGGTCCCTGGTTGCTGAGNCGACTTACTGATGAATAAGGAAGCACTGAGATCAAAAGGAATTGAGGTGTTCTGTCTTTCCCTTTCCTTCTGTGTCATCATTTTCAGGGTAAGTTGTTGGTTGATACAGGGAAGTAATGTGAGTGAGAAAGGCTAAGACAGAGGTCCCTGGTTGCTGAGGTCTTCTTTCTGCATTTGAATCAAGTTCTGGTTCAAGAGAAGTGTGGCCTCTTGGGAATGTCAGCTTCACGATTACTCTGTCATTGACATCACACGTTTAACCTTATTCTGTCTGGGCCCCGCTAAACTTTCCCACATCATAGTTCCACTAGAATGTTGTGTTCAGGGGATGACCTGAATGTTAATAAGCAATGGAGGCATGTATATTACACCCACCTCCTCTGCCCAGGACACACTCCACCATCCCACGGAACTTCAGTTAAAAGCACAAGTTCAAAACTGTCAAGAATTTCAAAATGGTGAAAGCAGAACATGAAACCAAGCACAGGGCCCTCCCAAGGACACAGCACTGTGGGACTACACATGCCCATGGAGCTGGTCCTGCATCTATCTGCCTGAAAGATGCTATAGAAAATTGTTTGAAAGTGGGTTTCTGAGTGGCCATGCTCACTGTCCATTTTAATCTGAAATTACCCAAATAAGTTCCATAATGGCCGTACAAATTTACACAAATACCAGTACTAGGTGACAGTTTCCACTGGCTCGTTTTCTCACTTACAGTTAATAAATTATGAAATATTACTTTATTTTTGACAAGTGTATTATTTTTGTTATTTCCCTGTGAAGTGAACATCTTTTCATGTGTTTGTTTACTCTGCATAGTAGGGGATATCCATTTCTCTTTTGTGAAATTCTTGCTCCATGCTGCTGCTGCTGCTGCTGCTAAGTCGCNTAAAAAAGCATCATTTTTATACATTCAGCTGACTGACTTGACATTTATATGTTAACATTTAATGAACTGATATATTTAGCACAAAATACGTGATTTTAGCTATGCTTATCTTTATTTTTGGTTATAAAAATACTGATAGCTGCCTGTTATACAAAAGATAAACAGTTTCTGTGGCCACCTCATTCCTTTCTGATTTAATTCTGCTTCAGTAGGTGCCTTCCAAACCTATTTAGAGCATTATACATAATTAATTCAAGAAGGTTATATTTAAAACTCTGTTCACAGGTGGCTAAATCTTTGAGATGTCAATCACCATCACAACATGGTTAGAGGAAGGAGTGGTTGATAGGGAACTAAAAATCAAGGTTGAACTACAATTATTTAAAACCCTTAAAATAAGGGCAACCTCGTCCTCATTTTATATTAAATGTATTAAGCACACACATTTATATTGAGATTCTCAATATAAGTCAGAGCAGAAGTCTTCCAGGTTTTAACAGATCTAAATCAGAGAGCCTGGCTTTTTAAATACCATGATTAGTTATAGTAAATGTCTTTGTGTCAAAGTTTGAATATAGATTATCCAATATTGTAAACAGCTTATTTTTTTTCAAATGTCAATCAGTCACTTGGAATCTACATATAAAATCATAAAACTAACAACTTTGCCAAGTCACGTTCCTACCCCAATTAGCCTCATACTCCCTTCCCAGTCCTTTCCAGCATGATAAATATCTGTACTATGTTTAACTCTTTATCAAGAATGGCCTCTTATAGATTCTCTGAGAAATTCCATTTCAACATTTAATTATCATAATTGTCAGTACCTAGAAGGCAATGGCACCCCACTCAGTACTCTTGCCTGGAAAATCCATGGACAGAGGAGCCTGGTAGGCTGCAGTCCATGGGGTCACTGAGAGTTGGACACGACTGAGCAACTTCACTTTTACTTTTTACTTTCATGCATTGGAGAAGGAAATGGCAACCCACTCCAGTGTTCTTGCCTGGAGAATCCCAGGGATGGCGGAGCCTGGTGGGCTGCTGTCTGTGGGGTCGCACAGAGTCGGACATGACTGAAGTGACTTAGCAGCAGCAGCAGCAGTATAAATTGAGATTACCTTCCATCATATACATAAATATGTGCATATATTCCCCAAACAAAATCTAAAGGGATATGTTTTTATTTAAGAGATTTTAGGATTTGAAAGTTCAGGAGTTATCTAAGTTTGAAGGGGTCACATAAAGTATCCAGCTGATCTTAGATTTCTTATTGTCACAAGAAGGCCACCTTTACTAGGAGGTGAAATAAACTAGTCCCATTTTACAGGGACTGGTAGTTGTTTCCTATTATTAATTTCCTCCCTTTTCCTTTGTAACATAACGTTGAAGAATGTGGACAGCTAAGGACATTTCCCAAACTCTCTTTAAACCTCATGTGTCAATGTGATTAAATTCCACTCATTGAAACATAAGCAGAAGCATGTAGGACTTCAAAGACCTTTGAAACTGGAGGTACAGGAATATAGACATAAAGGCTGGAGCTCTAGCAATTATCTCGGTCCTGGAGGTGTCCTTGAATATAGAAGCCATGCACAGAGCATGGGAAAATGTAAGGATCAGAGCCTAGGTTTGTGATGACTCAATGGAGCTGCTAAACCAGCCCTAGAATTTCTATCTCTCATCATTAAGATGAAAACAAGATAAACCATTGTTAAGCTACTGCTACTTTTTCTTTCTGTCTCATACACCTGAACTTATTTTTAACTGATGTATCATATCAGTGCTATGATTGACTGGTTGAAAAGGAAGACTAACCCCAAATTATCTGTTCAAACAACTTGCCTTTATGCCTGAAATTGTCAACGTTAAAATTATGTTCTTCTGTAGGTTAAAGCATTATTCCTATAAGTTTTTATTAAGAAACATATGTTCCATAAGGGATGAAAGAAAGAAGTTTTCTTTATGAAAAGCTAGGATTAAAACTCAGAGTGAGGAGATGATGAGCAGGAATACTGATGGTCCCATAGGTACCTGAGACTGTGTCTGGAGTGAAAATAGGAAAGGACTGGGCAATGCTGATGTGTTCACTGACTTCACATTATTGTCAATGAACAAACAAGATCTCATGGAAAATATTTTCCTTAAAGTAAGCTTTGCTTTAGTAATTACATAAACTCAATCATCTTCAGTTATTTTGTTAAGGAACTTTAAAAATAATTCAGTGTCTTACAAAGTGAAGTAATTCAGAAAGAAAAACAAATATTATGTGTTAACGTGTATATGTGAAATCTAGAAATGGTATCAGTTCAGTTCAGTTCAGTTCAGTTGCTCAGTCATGTCCGACTCTTTGCCACCCCATGAATTGCAGCACGCCAGGCCGCCCTGTCCATCACCAACTCCCGGAGTTCACTTAGACTCACATCCATTGAGTCGGTGATACCATCCAGCCATCTCACCCTCTGTCGTCCCCTTCTCCTCCTCCCTCCCAGCATCAGAGTCTTTTCCAATGAGTCAACTCTTCGCATGAGGTAGCCAAAGTACTGGAGTTTCAGCTTCAGTATTGTTCCCTCCAAAGAAATCTGAGGGCTGATCTTCAGAATGGACTGGTTGGATCTCCTTGCAGTCCAAGGGACTCTCAAGAGTCTTCTCCATCACCACAGTTCAAAAGCATCCATTCTTCGGCTCTCAGCTTTCTTCACAGTCCAACTCTCACATCCATACATTACCACTAGAAAAACCATAGCCTTGACTAGACGGGCCTTTGTTGGCAAAGTAATGTCTCTGCTTTTCAATATGCTGTCTAGGTTGGTCATAACTTTTCTTCCAAGGAGTAAGCGTCTTTTAATTTCATGGNGGAGTTTCAGCTTTAGCATCATTCCTTCCAAAGAAATCTGAGGGCTGATCTTCAGAATGGACTGGTTGGATCTCCTTGCAGTCCAAGGGACTCTCAAGAGTCTTCTCCAGCACCACAGTTCAAAAGCATCTATTCTTCGGCTCTCAGCTTTCTTCACAGTCCAACTCTCACATCCATACATTACCACTAGAAAAACCATAGCCTTGACTAGACGGGCCTTTGTTGGCAAAGTAATGTCTCTGCTTTTCAATATGCTGTCTAGGTTGGTCATAACTTTTCTTCCAAGGAGTAAGCGTCTTTTAATTTCATGGCTGCAATCACTATCTGCAGTGATTTTGGAGCCCCAAAATATAAAGTCTGACACTGTTTCCACTGTTTCCCCATCTATTTCCCATGAAGTGATGGGACCAGATGCGGTGATCTTTATGAATGTTGAGCTTTAAGCCAACTTTTTCACCCTCCTCTTTCACTTTCATCAAGAGGCTTTTTAGTTCCTCCTCACTTTCTGCCATAAGGGTGATGTCATTTGCATATTTGAGGTTATTGATATTTCTCCCAGCAATATGATCTTATTTGCAAAGCAGGAATAGAGACACAGATATAAGAAACAAATGTATGGATACCAAGGGGAAAACTGGGAGTAGGATGGGGTGAATTAGGGGATTGGGATTGACATATACACACTACTATGTATAAAAGAGATAACTAATGAGAACCTACTGTATTTCACAGGGAACTGTACTTGGTGCTCAGTATTGACCTAAATGGGAAGGAAATTCAAAGAGGAAGGGATATATATATATATATATATAT
>SJYV01045057.1:745134-842491 GCA_006410875.1 Neotragus pygmaeus | reverse complement strand
AGAATCCAACAACATATTAAAAAGATCATACATCATGACCAAGTGGGCTTTATCCCAGGGATGCAAAGATTCTTCAATGTTTGCAAATCAATCAATGTGATACAGCACATTAACAAATTGAAGGATAAAAACCATATGATTATCTCAATAGATGCAGAGAAAGCCTTTGACAAATTTCAACACCCATTTATGATAAAAACCCTCCAGAAAGCAAGAGTAGAAGGAACATACCTCAACATAATAAAAGCCATATATGATAAACCCACAGCAAACATTATCCTCAACGGTGAAAAATTGAAAGCATTTCCCCTAAAATCAGGAACAAGACAAGGGTGCCCACTCTCACCACTACTATTCAACATAGTTTTGGAAGTTTTAGCCATAACAATCAGAGAAGAAAAATAACTAAAAGGAATGCAGATTAGAAAAGAAGAAGTAAAACTCTCACTGTTTGCAGATGACATGATCCTCTACATAGAAAACCTTTAAGACTCCACCAGAAAATTACTAGAGCTAATCAATGAATACAGTAAAGTTGCAGGATATAAAATTAACACATAGAAATCCTTTGCATTCCTGTACACTAACAATGAGGAAACAGAAAGAGAAGTTAAGGAAACAATTTGTTCACCATCGCAACGAAACGAATAAAATACTCAGGAATAAATCTACCTAAAGAAACTACCTATAGAAAACTATAAAACACTAATGAAAGAAATCAAAGATGACACAAATAGATGGAGAAATATATCATGTTCATGGATTGGAAGAATCATTATAGTGTAAATGAGTATACTACCCAAAGCAGTCTATAGATTCAATGCAATCCCTATCAAGCTACCAATGGTATTTTTAGAGAACTAGAGCAAATAATTTCAAAATTTGTATGGAAATACAAAAAAAACCTCGAATAGCCAAAGCAATCCTGAGAGAAAAGAATGGAACTGGAGGAATCAACCTGCTTGACTTCAGACTATATTATAAAGCTATAGTCATCAAGACAGTATGGTATTGAAACAAAGACAGAAATATAGATCAATGGAACAAAATAGAAAGCCCAGAGATAAATCCACGCACCTATGGATNATGTGTTTGTTAGCCATCGGTATGTCTTCTTTGGAGAAATGTCTGTTTAGTTCTTTGGCCCATTTTTTGATTCCTCATACTTTTCTTATGTCTCAGTTTCACTAATTATAATTGAAAACCATATTCTATGGCTTGTTTCAATGTACATTTTTTACATTTTTTTTTTTTACATTTTACATCTTAACTAAAAAAGTTAGTTAACTCAAAATTTAGAAGTGAGACAATGTTATTAAAAGTGATGCTGCAGAATGATGGGTGGAGAAAAGAGGTCAGGTTCTTTAGAATGTGACTGCCTCAGTTTGAAGTCTGGCTTCACCATTTACTAGTTATGTGACATGGGATAGTTACCTCCACTGGGTCCCCAGTTTCTCATCTATATACAGGGAATAATAACAGTACCTACCTCATAGGTTTGTAAAGGGCTTCCCAGATGGCGCAGTGGTAAAGACTCTGCCTGATAATATGGGAGACACAGGTTTGGTCCCTGGGTTAAGAAGATCCCCTGGAGGAGAGCATGGCAACTCACTCTAGTATTTTGCCAGGAAAATTCCTTGGACAGAGGATGACTAAGCATGCATGCATGCATGCACATATGTATGCAAAGGTTTGTAATGAGGACTAACTGAGCTGATTTTTAGAAAGTATGTAGAGCTCTGTCTGTATCTTTATTAAATATATGAAATGTAATCTCAGTTAGTACACAAAGTATAGGGTTGAAACTTGGGCTTTTGGTTCAAATGTGGCTTCTACTACCTCCCAGCTGTGTGATCTTGATCAGCTTACATTCTGAGACTTGACTTCTTCATTTGTAACTGGGGAAGATGAAACCAATTTCATAGAGCTTTTTAGTTCAGTTCAGTTCAGTTCAGTTGCTCAGTGGTGTTCGACTCCTTGTGACCCCATGAATTGCAGCACGCCAGGCCTTCCTGTCCATCACCAACTCCCGGAGTTCATCCAAACTCATGTCCATCGAGTCGGTGATTCCATCTAGCCATCTCATCCTCTGTTGTCCCTTTTTCCTCCTGCCCGCAATCCCTCCCAGGATCAGGGTACTTTCCAATGAGTCAACTCGTTGCATGAGGTGGCCAAAGTATTGGAACTTCAGCTTCAGCATCAGTCCTTCCTTAGGAGAAGTAAATAAGATTGCTAAATAAAATACAGGATGTCTAGTTAAATTTGATTTTCAGATAATGGATAATTTCTAGTATAAGTATGTCCTATCAGATGTTTGGAATATACTTATACTAAACAGTTTGATTGTAATTTAAATGTGACTGACTTCCCTGGTGGTACAGTGGTTAGGAAACCTCCTGCCAATCAGGGGACATGGGTTTGATCCCTGGCCTGGGACGATTCCATATGCCACAGAGCAACTAAGACCATGTGCCACAGCCACTGAGCCTGTGCTCTAAAGCCCACAAGCCACAACTACTGGGCCCAGATGCTGCAACTTGTGAAGCCTGTGTGCCCAGAGTCTGGGCTCTGCAACAAGAGAAGCTGCTGCAATGAGAAGCCGTGCACTGTAACAAAGAGTAGCCCCCACTTGCTGCAACTAGAGAAAACTCATGTGTACCAACGAAGACCCAACGCAACCGTAAATTTTTTCAAAAAAATGTAACTGGGCATCCTGTCTTTTTTCCCCCTAAATCTGGATCCTCTATAAATAAATGAGTGGCTAGTCTCTCTATTTTTTATAAGAAGGCATTAATCCTTTATACATGTAGAATTTTCTATTGAAATAATAGATAATTTTTGTGCATATTAGGAAGTATATTATAGATACCTGCATAACTCACAATTTCCTGATATTCTCTTTTAAAATATAGGTGGGTATAATACCATCACCTGGGTTCAGCCTATCAACATCCTTTGTAGTTTTTGTTATCTCTCTTTGCAATCTAGAAAATACCTATGACTTTATGTATTGTATAGAACTCAAAGATAGTATCTGAATCTAGTTTTCATAATGGATAATTATACCTCTATCACTTCAGTTCAGTTCAGTCACTCAGTNTTTTCTGGAACTCTCTTCCTTTTTCCATGATCCAGCGGATGTTGGCAGTTTTATCTCTGGTTCCTCTGCCTTTTCTATCACTTGCTGTTGCTGCTGCTGCTAAGTCACTTCAGTCGTGTCCGACTCTGTGCGACCCCATAGACAGCAGCCCACCAAGCTCCCCCGTCCCCAGGATTCTCCAGGCAAGAACACTTACTTGGTACTAAAAGCAAAAAAGACAGTTTAAGCAAGGTCACTTGTGTTTTGGAAGGACAGTTTGCCCTGTACCTCCTACCTAGGGAAGGTAGAAGAAAAAAAATAAGGAAACTTTGTGAATCTGGACAGTTTTATCCAATCATCAGTAAACTAGTCTTAAATTTTAATTCTTATATCACTGAATAACAATTTATTCTCCCTAAAACAACAACCTTTTTTTTTCGCTCTTAGTAGTTGCTGTTCTAAAGCATAACAACATACAAGTTAGGATGGGAAAATTATACAGTGAGTACGTTTTTAAATTTCTTTTTTCAAAAAATTTGAAAGTTGAAGAATATATGAGAAGGAAAAATATCTAAGTAGAATTTTTATGCTTTAAAAATAGGCTTTTCTTGTGGAAATTTTCTAGATATTTATAGAATTTATGCNGGAAAATTATACAGTGAGTACGTTTTTAAATTTCTTTTTTCAAAAAATTTGAAAGTTGAAGAATATATGAGAAGGAAAAATATCTAAGTAGAATTTTTATGCTTTAAAAATAGGCTTTTCTTGTGGAAATTTTCTAGATATTTATAGAATTTATGCAAACAAAAATATTAAGATTTAACCACACAGTGTGTTTACTTGCAACTTGAAAATGGGCAAAATTGTAAAAATAATATACCAATTTTTATCTTTTACTTAGTCAGCTTAAAACATTTCTTAGTGATATGTGGTTTAGAAAAAAGTCCTGACAAAAATAGCTGAGCATTTTTAAAGAAATGCTCCTTATCAATGCTTTCGATAGCACAGAAGATATTGAGTGGAAAACAGCAAATATTTGACTCTGTGTAGAAAGGCATTCAGAGCAGTATGATCCCTGGGTCAGGAAGATTCCCTGGAGGAGGCAACCTACTCCAGTATTCTTGCCTGGAAAATTCCATGGACAAAGGAGCCTGGTGGGCTACAGTCCATAGGGCCACAAAGAGTCAGACACTACTGAGTGACTTGATACTTTCACTTCACTTTTGGTTGGACAGGGTCACGTTAAAAAATGCTGAACCTATTGAAACTCAAACATGTTTTATTTCTATTACATTTTGTGAAACATTTTGGGAAAATCTGGCAACTGACTGAGCATTCAGGAATTGTGGCTGGTTCCCCAAACTTCCTAGAAGAAATGAGGAACCTACAAATGCTATTATTGAAAATCAAGATATAATAATGAAAAAACTATTCTCAAGAATATTTTAGTTCTGGAATTCTATATTTAGAAGTGTATTTGCACTTTTGATATCAGTGTCTGTGGTAGCTTGGTTTGTTACATGGATTAAATACATGTTTTATCCCCACATGATTTTAACAAAAAGAATTTTCAAATTAACTCAGATTTGGAGTACAAATTAGGACTATAAATATATCTCAGATCAGACAGTCAAATTAGTTCAAAATTACATATACATATGTACATACCTACATCACACAAACTTATATATCCTTTAATGACTCTGGTATATTAAAAAGTAACGTCCTAGTATCATAACTGAATTCTGTGTTCATTATACAAGTATTATAGGAATTCTCATGATAAAATGTTTAAATAATAATGAATACTTAGAAAAATGAGAATGCTTCCCTTCATTTACTTCTAAGTCTCTCTTCCTTCTCAAGAGGTATGTGCTCAGTTGTAAAGTTGTATCTGATTCTTTGTGATCCTATGGACGGCAGCCTGCCAGACTCCTCTGTCCATGGGATTTTCCAGGCAAGAATATTGGACTGGGTTGCCATTTCCCCCTGCAAGGGATCTTCTTGACTCAGGGATCAAAACCATGTCTCTTGCATTGGCAGGCAGATTCTTTACCCATGAGCCACCAGGGAAGCCCCTCCCAAGAGGGAACTAATGCTAATATTTGGTACTCCTTGTTTTGGTTCTTTTTCTATGTATTTGCACACACATATGCTACCACTAGCATATTTATTTTAAAAGAAATAACATCCTACCATATGTGTTATCCTTTGCCTTGCTTATTTTTACTTAATAATGTATCTTGGAGAGTTTTTTCATATCACTAAAAAAAAAAAAAACTGACCTTATTCTTTTTAATGGCTACAGAGTAATAGTAATTTACTTAATCACTTGTTTACTGATAGAGGTTTAGCTTTCCTTCCTCCTAGCTTTCACTAGTACAAATAAAGCTGCAATGAATGTCCCTGTACATATATCTTAATATATTGGGTAAATATTACTGTGGGTAAATACTTAATATATGTGGGTAAATATTACTGTGGGATAATTTCCTAGAAGTGGAACTGCTAGTTCAAAGGATATGCACATGTTCAAGATGGAAGGATTCTGAGAAACTGGCTTTGTTGAAATCTCCTGATTGAGTTCTTGCGTGCAGATTGTTGACATTTACTGCTGCTATCAGCGTGCCTTACTCTCCCTAATGGAGATGGATTATATGTGTCTGTGATGAAAGTTTAGCATGCTTAGTATCTTTAGAACTCAGGGATTTGTAACCCGAATCCACTACCACTGAACTCTTAGGACAGGTGGAGAACCAAATGAAAAGAGTGGTGGTGTGAAGAGTACATGACAAATAGTACTGTTCACTGCCTCAAACTCATACATATTTCTGAAATTTCCCATTAGTTGTTAATTTTAATTTTTAGTTATTTGTAAATATTTACTTGTCTCATAACATTCAAGTCTGTTATTATTATCTTACTTTTAATACAGTGTTGCTATTATAAACACATTTTGTTTATTTATGATTCTTATTCAATAATTATTTGGAGCTTTAAACTGTAGCTGAGGCTGAGTTTGGAAATACGCTTGTATAAAAATTAAGTTATATATTGACAGAAGATGTAATAATCTTTGCTAACTTCAGAAATTCTATGTGAAAATCCCTTTGGCTAGGGAGGCATTTATTATTTATATTGTTGCTACTTAATTTTCCTTTGAACACATACAGCATTGACCTTAATAAATATCTGTATAAGATCAACAAACTGTACAGTTTGTATAGACAACTTAGTTCAATGATAAATGGTCATAAATGTTTCAGATATTTAGGATATCTGAAGAAATCTGAGTTGACTGGAGATTATGATTTCATATCAAATTCACTCTGTCATTAGGGATGTCTTTGACAAGTTAGTCCATCTACTTAGCTCATGTTATAAATGAAGGAAAAGATTTTAAGATTCACACTGGGACCAAATGATCTTGATGTAAACCACTGCAAAGAACTGAACTTTGAACTAGATCACCCAGTTCACAAATGATGACACTGGAACAAGTGGATCCTCACCTGAAATAACATTATGTGTAAAGATTAAGAACAGCATTGCAGGCGGACATCCCTAAGTTTAAATCCTAGGTAGCCACAAATTGTGTGGTCTTAGTTAAATTATTTAACCTCTCTGAACCTCAATTTTCATATTTGTAAAACTGGAATAATGCAATATGTCTCAGTGTTACTGTAGGAATTATATAAGGTAAAATAGAGCACCTGATATGTACTCAACACATGGCAGTTTCAATAAATGATAACTGCTATTATCACCAAGTATAACTTCATATTTAATTCAAAAATCAGAATATTATTGTTTTAGATTCAACCAGAGATCTTCTTCATTCAAAATAATGAAATTTTTTGTTGGCTGGCTAATTAGTTTAATTATTTTGGCTTTCTAAATGATGAATTCATATCCCTACATGACAGATATGATTAAATTATGGATTCTCTAAGTTTAGTGCACAAAATATCCACTTGAGTGATGCCTAAAGTCATCAGAAAATATACTATACTTACTTTTCTACCCTATTCCATTGTCTTTTTGATTGATAACTAATAGAAATACCTAAATACATAAAGAGTAATTATGAATGTGAAAAATGTAATGGAGATTTTTGCATAATATAGTATTCTGCAAGCAGTTTTTGTGTGAATGATGAGCAAAGAAAAGCATTAAAATTGAACACAAGTTATACCAAGTGAAGCTTACATTTTGTATTTTTAGATGAGTATTAGAACCTAATCAGTGAACACAAATGTTCACTGAAATCAAGTGGCTAAATTAATTCTCTCTGAAAAGTTGAACAATTTATGTCCAGAGAAGTTTATTTTGGGAGGCTCATTTGCATTTGTAAATAACATTTTGCTCAAGCATGATTTTTCATTACTAAAACCACTAAGTTGTGACAGACTGGGAGCACCCATATGAAGAAGCCATATTTATGAAACTCCCATTAAATTGCTTTCTGATATCACTTCAGTGAGAGCAGAGCTCTTTTAGTGTATGGGTGCCAGTTTGGAATCTCATTATTTTAAAAATTAGCAAAACCTCATTAAACAGCTGCTTTTCTATTTTTTGTTGACTTGCATGAGATGCTAAATGACTCTATTCTTTGCCTAGCAGATTAAAAAATTTTAATCTGGTTTATACTGCAGGCTTAATTTTAATGTATAATCATCCATGTAAATAGATCCTAGAGATTGGTGGCGTTAAAAATAATTTAAAATATACAGAAGGAAATACATTCTTACTTAGTACTAGCAATAAATTAGTAAGCCCAAGGCATTTTGTGTTTTTCTGCAACCTATGACAATTTTACTTTGTGTGTAGTCCACTTTTTGTGGCCTAGCTTTAAGCACTTGGCAGTAATAGTCAAATTTTTTTTTGCATATGCAAATATTCAGGATAAATGTAAAAATAATGAAAATAGAATTCTCACACTTTCAAATGTATACCGGAATCTACCTAAATCAGAGTAGCCATAGCCATTGTACTGAGCCTTTACAAGTGAGATTGTTGGGAATTTAAAGAGGTTCAGTTAATGGTTGGGGCTTCCCAGGGGGTGCTAGCAGTAAAGAACCCACTGCCAATGCAGGAGACATAAAGAGACGCAGGTTCAATCGAGTGAGGAGTGTTATATTCTTGTAGAAGGAAGGAAATGTCCAGAAAAGGGATTATAACTGTGTTCTCCACCAGCCACATTCCCCAGATCCATTCCTCTTAACACTTTGGTCTCAACTATTAAGCCCATGGTTAACCTAGATCTATTTCCCGGGAAAAGATCAACAGCAGGTCGGGGGTCCAGCTCCCTGTTAGTGGGTAGAACCTAATAGGACCAACAAGGCACAGTATAGACTCTGCTCAGAGAAGGATTAATTTAATTAATAACTCTGTGTTCGTTAGTCACTCAGTCATGTCTGAGTCTTTGTGACCCTGTGGACTGTAGCCTGCCAGGCTTCTCTGTCCATGAGATTTTCCAGGCAAGGATACTGGAGTGGGTTGCCATTTCTTTCTCCAGGGGATCTTCCCAACTCTGGGACCAAACCCAGGTCTCTTGCATTGCAGGCTGATTTTTTACCATCTGAGCTACCAGGGAAGCCTAAAAGTCAGCTTAATCAGCCAGCCAAGAATTTAAGCACTATACAAATTTAAATATAAGTTCATGAGAAGATTACAATCCAAAGATTTAAAATAGCCACACCTGTGTCAAAAGGGTGTGGAAAGGGACAACTTAGGAGTATGAGACTAACAGATGCAAACATACACAAAATAGATGAGCAACAAAGATTTACTGTATAGGACAGGGAATTCTAGTCACTAGTTTATAATAACCTATAATGGAATATAATCTGAAAAATATAACTGAATCACTTTGCTGTACATATGAAACTAAGAGAATATTGTACATCAAATACACTTTAACTTAAAAACATGGAGTGGAAAAGCCACTTTGAACTTCATTGACTACAATGGCTAAAAAAGTCTCATATTTTAAGTCTCATCAAGGCCTGAAGCCATCTGCTCCAGGTGCACTGGAAGCCTCAGAAACAGGGAATACTCTGCCCCCAAGTCCATCCCTCGTCATTATCTTGAGATTCCTGGCCAACACATAAGATAAGTGTTTGGGGATATCATAAATGATACGTTTGTCTGAGTTCAGGAGACATTATTCAGGGACTTGCATGGGCTTACGCAGATGAGATGCATCTGTGTCCATCCACTTGGCCCCCTCTGCTGTGCCATATGCCACATTCCTACCCAAGGACTTTTCCTCCATTTGAGCACTGGTTTCTGCCATGTTCACCAACTCCAACCGTTCTCCTTTTTCTCTTCTGCAACACCAATTGCCTACTCTCTGTTGGACATTACAATTATTTTTGTTACTTTAAAAAATTCAATCTTTCTTGGTCCTTTCTAGCCACTGGCTCATTACTTTCCCTTCCTTTATAGCAAAGTTTCTTGAAATAGTTGTCTGTACTCTCTGTCACCAATTCCTTTTCTCCAAATCTCTCTTGAACACATGAAGGAGGTTGTCTTCTCTACTCCATCAAGATTGTGCTTGTTGAGGTCCTCATGACTGATAAATTGTTAAGTTTAACTGTCACATCTTAATTTTAATCTTTTCTGATCTTTTATCAGCATTTGACCCATTTGATAACTGCTTTTCCGTAAAGTACTTTTTTCAGTTTTCTTCTTGAAAACCTGGTTTTTAAATTTCTCTCTTGCCTCTTCTTCTCAACTTCTTTTTCTTGTTTCTCCTCTTCCTGACCTCTTAATGTTGGAGTAGTTCAAGGCACAGGCCTTGGACCTCTCCTTTTCCATATATACATTTTCCTGTGTGGTTCCATCTAGTTTCAAGGCTTTAATTATCATCCACAAAGTGATTGCTTTTATTTCCAAGCCAGACCACTTCTCTAGTCTCATACCCAACTTCTTAAAAATTTTTTTTAATGTGGTTCATTTTTAAAGTATTCATTGAGAGTGAATTTTGTAGGATTGGTGAACAATGCTAATGTCCTATTTTAAAGTTTCAGTCATAAAGTTAAACTATTACCAGTCAGCCAGTTGTGGTAAATCACGGAGTAGGAGGACATTTGGGTGAAACTTGAACCTGTGTGTGCCAGTTGAGAAAGTGTAGAAAGAGAACAAGGAATGGAGCATGTTTGCAAAACAGCAATTCTGTTGAGGGACTATGGACTCTCAGCCATGAAGGAGAGATATGAGAACATGAGGACGAGGGGTGGGCAGTATAAAGCTTTGAGATCAATAGACTCTGAATGCTGTCTGCCTCATAGAACTACAAGTCTGCACTAGAGTAAGGAGGCTGGGTAAAGAGAAGAGAGTGACATAGTTGACATCTATAATGTCTGGGGTTCTTTGTGTGGGGAAAAATAGTTATTTTGTTGGAAACAGTTTTTCCATTTCACCATAAACAGCAGGGCCATCTAAAGGAGGTAATTTTATGCAGTGAGTTCTCCTTTCAGCACACTAGGATAATCCATTATTTGGCTTCTCACTATTTCCATTTTTTCTAACTGGTTATTTTGAGTGACCCCTAGAGCAAAGTATTCTTTCCAATTCTTTGTACAGTTCCTAGTATTTTTGGCAGTTACAGGTATCAGCTTACACACTTTGTTTCCTACACAAATAGATACAAGTGTGCCATATTGACTGAACCATATGAAATTGCCATTTTTGTAAGTCAAAGTGGCCAGAGGTTGGCAATTTCAGATTTTGAGAGTGCATTTCTTAGATAAGCATGTAACTTTAGAAAAAAGCTATATCCATGTATACAAAGGCCTAAAATTAAAAGAAAATTTTATTGAAGTAGAGTTGATTTACAATGTTGTGTTAGTTTCCGATGTACAGCAAAGTAATTCAGTTATATAAAGAGAATATATATATATATATATATTCTTTTTCAGATTCTTTTCCATTATAGGTTATTACAAGATATTGAATATGGTTTCCTGTGCTAGACAGTAGGCTTTTGTTGTTACCTGTTTTATATATATTAGTATGTATATGTTAATTGCAAACTACCAGTTTCCTCTTTGGTAACCATAAGCTTGTTTTATCTGTGAATCTGTTTCTATTTCATAAAAATTTTCATTTGTATTATATTTTAGAGTCCATATATAAAATATATCATATGGTATTTGTCTTTCTCTTTCTGACTTACTTCACTTTAGTATGATACCATCTAGGTTCATCCATGTTGCTGCAAATGACATTATTCCATTCCTTTTAATGGCTGAGTAATATTCCATTGTGTATATATACCATATTTTCTTTATTCACTCATCTGCTGATGGACATTTAGGTTGCTTCTATGTCTTGCCTATTGTAAAAATGCTGCTATGGACATTACGATACATGTATATTTTCTAATTAGAGTTTTTATCCAAATTTATTAAAATTAAATTTTAAAATTCACTATGTCTATACTTGCCACCTTTCTTTTTATTGTAACTATTTTTAAAATAGCAAGTTTTCCATTTTGAATTTCATTATAGGATAATAGTTTTTCACAGGCTTAACTTGCTCCAAACACTTATTCATATTATGATATTAAATTGTGGTAACCGTGTTCAGGAGCAACTTTAAGTAGCTCCCTCGTTTAAAAAGTTTAAGCACTTTAAAAAAAGTATTCTTGATTTCTGGAAACAACAATATATTGTAGACCTATCTAGACTTATTCCTGATCCAAGACATGGATTCGACTGCTTGTACAACTGTCTGGTTTCTTTGGATGAAGAATGGCATTGGAGACAAAAATCAGAGAGGTAGGGTGCATGTTGTGCTAAGTGATAAGTTCCTTCAGCTGTGTCCAGCTCTGCCACCCATAGCCCACCAGGCTCCTCTGTCCATGGGATTCTCCAGGTGAGAATACTGGAGCGGGTTGCCATGTCCTCCTCTAGGGTATCTCCCCAACTCAGGGATCGAACCTGCCTCTCTTCTGTCTCCTGCATTGGCAGGCAGGTTCTTTACTGCTAGAACCATCTAGGAAGCCCAGGATGCATGTCAGATTGTTATAAATAAAAAACAATATTAGGCAAAATACTCCTGTTATGAGGTCATTACTTAGGTTCTTAAACCCTTGCTTCTGTAATCGCTAGACATCTAATTAACCACTTCTTTAGTGACAGTGGAAGATGACATCAAGATTTATGATGTGGCACAGTGCCCATAGTATTACAGCATAAGGCATGAGCTGGGAGTGTGGCTTAGGTAGGCAGAGGGCAAGATCCTTGAGAGTGAAGATTTCTATGAACAGAAAGTCCAGACTGCTGAATAGATAACTTGCAAAACATCAAGACTGATGACAGATTAGTGGTAGATGGTGAGCCAGGAGATAAAATATTCAATGAGTTAAAAGGAGTTATTAGATTTCTATAGATGGCTCTAAGAAGGTAGAGGCATGAGGTGTATTGATTTTTATAATGTAAATCAAAGGATTAGGAATTATTGAGGAAGGAGGGAATAGAATGGAGTTGGGAAGAATACCTGCACATCATCATTGCCAATAGAATGGGTGAAAACAGATATTTAGTGATCGCACTTGTACTCATTCCTTTGGTTAATAGCAAAGTGTAAAATATTACTTTGAATTTTTCATTCTTTTGTGAATTGTTGGCATCTCATGTCCTTGGTCCCCTATTTTTCTATTACTGAGTTTTAAGAGCATATATATATATATATATATATATTAGCATTGTTCAACTTTGCCATAATTAGCTCAAATATTTTCCTGAATTCTCTGTACAAGTGTATATAGGAATTTATTGTACAGATTTGACCTTATGGGATTGTGGGAACTATTTAAACTGTCTCTGTAGAGCAGTTATCTTTGTGTCTGAGGTTGGAGCGTGAATATGAGGTGAGACAAAGCAAGAACAAACTAGAACTCACAAACAAAATCAGGAGCTGGCAGAGACTAACCAAAACCTGGGTCAGTTCTAGCTGCCTACTACAGTACTAGAATGAGGGTGATAGAAGTGGGGCTCTGAGTGCCAAGTGAAGCAGGCATGCACCCTCAGGTTTGTGCAATAAGGTGATACTTGCATAAATCTGAGAGTGAAAGAGAAAGTGTAGTCGCTCAGTCGTGTCTGACTCTTTGCGACCCCATGGACTGTAGCCCACCAGGCTCCTCTGTCCATGGGACTCTCCAGGCAAGGATACTGGAGTGGGCTGCCATTTCCTTCTCCAAGGGATTTTCCCAACCCAGGGATCGAACCCAGGTCTCCCGCATTGCAGGCAGGCGCTTTAACCTCTGAGCCACCAGGGAAGCACAAAATTAGAACCATAGGTGCCTTGCCTTCCTCACCCTAGTCCTGTTCATCTCAGACCTTGATGACCTGGTACCATGCATAAGCTGGAGACCTTGGTCATGGCCCAAGAGTCAGACACATTTGAACCATAAGTTAGAGGAGCTGATGGAGGATCCACGAGAAGGTGCAAAAGTTGCAGGTCCAGCTGCCTGAAACCAACAAAGCGAGTCAGCAGAGTAGCTACAAAGTATGTGAGCTTCAAAATGGTGGCTGCTTCACTTCCGCCCTCCAAATATCAACCAAGNCCCAAGAGTCAGACACATTTGAACCATAAGTTAGAGGAGCTGATGGAGGATCCACGAGAAGGTGCAAAAGTTGCAGGTCCAGCTGCCTGAAACCAACAAAGCGAGTCAGCAGAGTAGCTACAAAGTATGTGAGCTTCAAAATGGTGGCTGCTTCACTTCCGCCCTCCAAATCTCAACCAAGATGCTCTTTTGTGACTTGCTCTCTTAGGAAACACACAGAAAAGGGAATTCTTGGATGTGTAGTTTGACTTACCCAAGTGGACACATCACAAACTACCACAGAGGGTAACAGTTAATTCTACTTAAATTTATCTACTTATTCAATTAAAAGTCCAAAATTTTTTGAAACTTGACTGATTATTTCTATAGTTTATTTAGAAGAATATATGAGAAAAAGAACTAGAAATGTTCTTTAAATATAATAAAGTGATCTTTCTCCACTAAATAGCAGAACGTATTAAACTGTAGTAATTAAAGCTGATGTTCCTGCTATAGGAAGAGACAGATCAATTGAACTATATATAGAAAGACCGCAGAAAGATAACCAGGTTTATATGAGAATCTTGTATATAATAGAAGGTGTCTTACATAACTGAGCAAGTTAATTTTTTTTCACTAAAGGATATTGTAGCCATAGTTTACCTATTTAAATTAAAAAAAATCTTGATCCAAATCTTTACCTCATATAGAAGTCAATCCCTTTATATGTTACAAAATTTAAATTTAAAAAGTGAAATCACATAAAATTATTAGGGCAAGTATGTTTCTGAGTTATATTATAACATGAAAACCAAAAATGTAGAATTGACTATAAAATTTTGAGTATGTTGATTACAAACTTTGTACAATTAAAAATTACTGTATATAAAGTCAAAAGGCAAACAACAATCCAGGAAAATATTTGAACTAAACATGGCAGACAAAATTGATCATTCTTAATACACAGATTTTTTAAAAGAATTTCTTTAAAAATCAGTAATGAAAGATGACCAAAGACATAATAAACTGACAATAGACAAAAGTTCAAATTCAAATTAATATTTTAAGTTTCATTATTAATCAAATTAGCTTCCCAGGTGGCTCAGTGATAAAGAATCCACTTGCCAAGCAGGAGATGTGGGTTCTACCCTTGGGTTGGGAAGATGCCGTGGAAAAGGAAATGGCAACCCACTCCAGTATTCTTGCCTGGAGAATCCCATGGACAGAGGAGCCTGGTGGGCTGTGCTCCATAGGGTTGCAAAGAGTTGGACAAAACTTAGTGGCTGGGCAACAACAATTAACAATATAAGTAGCAATTAAGCATCATTTTCATCCATAAAATTGGCAATGGAAAAAGCTAATGGAACTTGCTGTTTTCAACAGTAAGCTTTGTCTTATAATGAAATTAATAAATTAACTAGATCATGCATTGTTTTGAGAGCAGTTAATAAACATCTTCTGGAAGACAGGGAATATATATCAAAATTTTGAATGTACTATCTTCTTGTACTAAAATATTCACTTCTAGTGTAAATTTTTCTTAGAGACTCAATTGTGCTTGTGAGAAGTTGCTTTTTAACACAGGGAGCCCAGCCTTGTGCTCTGTAATGACCTAGAGGGGTAGGATGGGGAGAGGTGAGCGAGGCTCAAGAGAGAGGTGAAAGACGTATAATTACAGCTGAATTGCCCTGTTGTATGGCAGAAACAAGTGGACAACATTATAAAGTAATTTTCCTACAATTAAATGCTTTTTTAAAAAGAAAAAAGTCAGTTGCATAAATCTGAGAATACATATGCTTAAGTTTGCTTATTGAAGTCTTATTTATGATAGCCAAAAATTGAAGATAAATATCCATTAACCTAAATGTGCATACATTCAATAGAATTCTATGAAACCATTTAAAAATGTATGTAATGACATTAAAATACTTATGCTATATTATAGAATGAAGACATATTGCACAATATGACCCCATATATGTAAACTTGGACGTAAAATTTTATACATGATGTGTGTGCTAAGGGATAGAAGGGGGCTTACAAACAAAAAGTAGTTGTCTGAATGAAAGGCTGTTAGTGATTTTTACTTTTTTGGGGTAATTTTCTTAATCTTTTTATTAAACAGTGAATATCTACAATTTTTATAATGAGCAAAACAACACATACTATTTTCATTTCTAGTGAAAATGCATCATTGAAGGACTATCATTATCATTGTTGTTGTTGTTGTTATTTCACACACTTTGGTAGATTTTCAGAGCTATGGATACCATTGGGGGACTGGTAATATCCCTATTGCATCATTTGTGCCAGTTCCTGGGTTAGTATATATTTAATTCCTATGGCTTTCAAAGAAAATATGACCTGTCATAAGCACCAAATGTACAAAGGCAGGATAGAGTCTCCAGTATCTTCCATGAAAGAGCATCAAAAATATATTCTGATTTGCCTGTCACTATCACGAAAAGTAAAATAGAAAGATTATTTGGTGTTTAACTTCAGACATCTGATATCAATTGGGCACAATCCATCTCTCAGTTTAGAGTAGTTATCCCTAGCCTGCTTTCAGGCTTAATCCCTTTAAAAAAAAATCTTAACAGTTTCCAGAGTTTGGTCTTTTTTCAATTTTCAGGGCATAAGCCTTTGGGAAAACTTTAGATCTAATCTTCCCTAGTGCCTTTCCTTTTCCAAAAAGAACAGAGAATTTCTTCACATGTGGGATTTTTGTGGTTATCATTTATCACTTTAGGCTTTCAACCACAAATTCATCCACTGTTTTGTAAACTTCTCAGTCTTAACGTATAGGAACATTCATAAAATAGTTTTCTAGACTGGTGCAAACTAAAAAGTCATAGAAAAAGTTCTATGACTTTTACTATTAAAAATGATCCAATGATCCAGTCCAATGATGTAAATAAACACAAAGTATTAGATGTGAGAGTCATGGTTCTTTGGGCATGAGTCATGTTATAAAATATGACATCCGTGCTGTGTGAGAGGTGAGCTGCATTTAGATCCAGGAGAAGTAATAGGCATACCCAGACTGATTTTAATAAGGCTTTAGATTCCCCCTCATCACCACCACTTACTCACCTCTTGACAGTCTTGTCTACAAGCTAAAAAGATTAAGTCTAGACCAAACTACTGTTAGTGAGTACAATAATAAGATGAAACATCAACCATTAGGAATGGCTCCTCAGGAGCCCCTCAAGGGCTAATTGTGTTGGATAGCTCTGACATGGATGGAGAAATTGAGATTTCGTCATGTTTGCTCATGACACTAAATTAGCTGGGGCAAATAACACCTCCTAGAGTTTCCTTGATATATTTGAGAATGGTTTTTAGACCTCATTGCAAAACAGTTCACTTAAGGACTAAAACAAAGTCAGAGAGCTCTGGGATGGAGAAAATCTATACAAATGCAGCCCAGTTCCAAGGGTCTTATCAATCACAGTGAGCACAAGGCAAGAATGTAGCTTTTATGGAAAAAAAAAGTAATATTTTAATGTATCCAGAAAGCCATTCATTGTTGAGTCTTGGCACTGGTTTCTATATTTTCTTTTCAGAGCTGAAATGAGAATGAATCTTGCAAGAGGATTCAAGTTGATTTAAAGATGAGAAAAATAGATCCTTTGAGAAGAAACTAATAATTTTGCTTTACTTGGATTAAAGACAGAGAAGATAATATCTTTGGAAGATATTCATTGTGTCAGGAGAATCTGACTAGACTTGGAGAAAAATCATTGAACTAAATAAATACTAGAATAGGTCAAAAGGGATGATTGAAGTATTTCTGTTCTTTGAGATGGATTAAGTGTAGAAAAGTAGTTATTTATTTTAAGTGGCTTAGGTACCCTTAAACCGGAAGTCAGAGAGGAAATTGAATTTTTTTTCAAGTTCATTGCCTGCCCTGAGATTCTAGCAAATAATTTACTTCTTATTGTAGTATGATGGAAAAAGACAAAGAATTTTGAGAATGTAATATATATTAAATTATGTTTTCCCCCCAAAGTTCATTTTGTCAAGCCCTGAAATCTCGGGGCTTAAAAATCAGAAGATCTTTATTTATTTATGGCTATGTTTGGTCTTCGTTGCTGTGCTTGGGCTTTCTCTAACTGCAGTAAGTGGGGCCTAGTCTACATTGCTCTGCACAGGCTTCTCATTGCAGTGGTTTCTCTTGTTATGGAGCTTGAGCTCTAGGTGCATGAGCTTCAGTAAATGTGGTACAGGGGCTTAGTTGTCCCCTGGCATATGGAATCTTCCTGGATCAGGGATTGGACCCATGTCCTCTGCATTGGCAGACAGATTCTTTACCATTGAGCCACCAGGGAAGCCCAAGTTATGTTTATAGGTAGCATTCTTTTGATAAAACGCTGGATTCAGTAGATATCTATTCTTTATTTACAGTGATCAAGGCACTATTACTGGTTTTGTGAGCTAAGATGTGCTAAATTCATAGTCACTTTCATACAGGAATTTAAAATTTAGAAGAAAGTCTAAGGTTTATATACCAATACTAATGTATCAAGGCAATGCATGATAGATGTTTTATCACAAGACAATACCTAATGATATTAGAGTATAATGAAAAATGGGCCTCCCTCCTGGTTCAGATGGCAAAGAATTTGTCTGCAATGGAAGAGACCCAGGTTCAATCTCTGAGTCAGGAAGATCCTCTGGAGAAGGGCATGGCAACCTATCCAGTGTTCTTGCCTGGATAATCCCATGGATAGAAAATCCCATGGACTCTAGCCGGCTACCTACAGTCCATGGAGTTGCAAAGAGTTGGACATGTGTGTAGCGCACACACACACATAATGAAAAATAATAACTTTAAAAATGATAATGATGATGTTGATGGCAAATTTTTTGTAATATGCACCAGTTTGTTTCTCTAGGGTCTCTGCATAGAATAACTCATATACTCTTCATAACACTCCTACAAAGTACTTCGTTTCAATTTTATAGACAATGAATCTGAGACACAGGACAGTTAAGCCACTTGCCCAACTTCATACAGCTGATAAATGGAAGAACCAAAATGAAACAGCAACGGGTCAACCTAAAAAAACTAGCAGGGATTTTGAAAAATATGTTTAGAGTAATATAAAAAAGGAAAGAAGACATTTCTGATCGAGGTCATCAAGAGATAAGGGTGGTGCTAAGAAGAAAAATTGTTAGGAAATGAGTGATGCGCATTGTTTGGGAGTTGTGTTCATGGTGGGGAATAGTGGCAGGTAAGACTAGAAAGAGAGGCCAGGCCAGATGGTGGTGGGTCTTAGAAGGTGGAGCAAGGACTTTGGACTTAATTAAGTAGTCACTGGAAAGGATATAAAGACTTTTAAACAAACGTGGTTGGTTGATTAGTCGTGTCTGACTCTTTGCAACCCCATGGATTGAAGCCTACCTGTCCATGGGATTTTTCATGGGAGAATACTGGAGTGGGTTGCTGTTTCCTCCTCCAGGGGATCTTCCCGACCCAGGGATAGAGCTCACATCTCCTGTGTCTCCTGCATTGCAGGTGGATTCTTTACCCACTGAGCCATCAGGGAAGCCCCTGTAACAAATAGGTACCATAATAAAACAGGGCTTTGGAAAGATAGCACTTCAGTGGAATGAAAGGAGGGGAAAAATCTGAAGGCTAAGTACTACTCACCTATGATTAGAAAATGTATTCATTCCAGAGACACATTAAAAAAGATAATAATTTGTGTCATTGTTAAAAATTAGGAGAATGGAACATGACAGAACATTATTCCAGGGATGAAAAAAAATGGTTTTTCTCTGACATTCCAAATCCAATTAATTTACAGTGGATAAGTGGAGGGTTGTGTTGTGAAGGATTCTGAGGCCACATCCAGAAATAGCAGGAGAGAGTGCAGTGTCAGAGTGGGGAGAGCCAGCATAAATGTCAGCTATTTGTCATTCATGCTCTTTGCCTTAATGCCTAGAGTTGTGATGGGCATGGAAGATTTATGAATCATTTTACTCCAAGGCTGTACTCAGGTCAGAGCTAACCCAAAGAGAACATATGACGTGGAAAGATGACCAACTATACTGAAAATACCAACAGAGCCTCAGAAGTTCTTGATTTGAATTGAAACTTGCTGCCTGATATTTGTGTGTCTCAGGTACTTAGCCTTTCTGAGCTGCAAGAAGTTGTTTTGTGAATTGTCTCAGATAACTACATAAAGTTTTTATAAAACATCATTTAAGTAAAACTTTTAGATAATAATTTACCAGATTAATTTAAATAGGGTAATAATACTTGAGTTTGGCTGCTTTGTGGAGAAGGAAATGGCAACCCACTCCAGTATTCTTGCCTGGAGAATCCCATGGACAGAGGAGCTTGGTGGGCTACAGTACACGGGTCGCAAAGAGTAGGACACGACTGAGCGACTTCGCTTTCACTTGATTGTTTTGAGAAATTAGCTACTCATTAGCAAGTTAGGTTCAGCACACAAGAGTCTTCAGCTGTAGCTGTTTTTGCAGAATTAGATCATATGAAAGAAAAGTCTGTTTCCTGATAGGTAAGCCCTCCATTTCCATAATTAAAGATTGTACCCTTCACAAACCCAGTGCCCTCCTTAAATTAGATGGCAGTCTCCAGCAAAATTGCACATAGGTGACATCATCATTTCTCCAATAGAAATGCTCTTTTTTAGGGTCAAAGGACTCTTTGTTAATAAAACACTTGGGACTATCTATGTAATATTAATACCATTGGCAGTTCTGCTTGGGCTTAAAAAAATCAGCTTACTAGTGGGAAACACAAATTGATTTGCCAGTTGAATAAACATTTAGACTAGTAGCCCCAATTAGGCAAGTCCTGAGCTTATCAAATTATCTCATTCCCAATGTAAACAAGGTTGTAGTTGCTTCACTTAGTTCCTTAGCACTTGGGTAGTGATGAAAGGGTCATTTAATATCAGCAGTGATCTAGGGCAGCAGAGGGAATTAGCTGTTCCCTGATGCCATATTTGGCTTACCTAACGAGATATAAAGACATAGTCCAAGTTCTAGGGGCAAATAAGAGCTTCGACTTGCCAAGCATGAGTCAGCTGCTACATCTTTAATGTCTATTTGAGACTTGATAGCAATACTTTATTTTTAGAGTATTAATGCTAAATAATTGTACTTTGCCTTATTTTTCTAGAAGTTTGATACATGCCCTCTAACTCCAGTATATTTTATCTGTTTGCACAGAAGAGTTGTGACAAAATTTAGTCAACAAACAGAGGCAGAATAGAGCAGGGCAGTGGGGTTCCAGCTTTTGCCTCTACAATCCCAATAGTTGAGTGGAATCTGGCTTTTCTCCTGAACTGACTGGACTTATGCATGTTTATTGTAGTATAAGTGCAACCTAAGACATAAAGAAATTAAACAATATTTTTAAAACCTGCATATGCAAAAGTCTTCTAATATTGCAACAGGACACAGAGCCAGTGATTTTCATTAAAAATGAGTCCATTTCAAATATTTTTTCTCTGTAATCTCTTCTTCACCTAATGATATTCTTTACTTCCTAACAATTTTTCCCTTTGGTAAAGACCTTATCATCAGGTTTAATGAAGGACTAATGTTCCATTATATGTAAACTCCACTTTATTATAACCCTTATTGTTGGTTGCTGAGGTGGAATTTTTCTGAGTCAGTTCCCTCAGCTTTACATCAATTTCTGGGTTGTTTATGCTCCTACACACCAATCCCAAGACTACTTGTAATTATTCTTGTGAATCTTTTCTCTTCTGATAGATCAAAATTAATACCTTATTCTTTAAATTTCATTCATTTCATTACTAATAAGAGTGTGAGCATATATTCCTAAGAATTCATTTCAGTCTTGACCATTTGTGTACTTGTTCTTTTATATACTGGGCTGTTGATTAGCTTTCCTTTAACAATTGTAAGGCTATTAACCCTATTTTTAGAATGTACATTCTATAATGGTAGAAGCCTATTTGTTCCTTCTTTNGAGCATATATTCCTAAGAATTCATTTCAGTCTTGACCATTTGTGTACTTGTTCTTTTATATACTGGGCTGTTGATTAGCTTTCCTTTAACAATTGTAAGGCTATTAACCCTATTTTTAGAATGTACATTCTATAATGGTAGAAGCCTATTTGTTCCTTCTTTAGATAGTACCTAAAACTGTGTCTCATACAGGGTAGGCATTAAACAAATACTTATTTAAAATGTTACAAAATTTTTTTCTAATTTTAATGTTAACATTGTTAATTGGTAACTGTTGAATAAAAGTTTTAAATCACTGCTTCTCAATATTTTCAAACAACTATCTGCTTCTGAAAAAACATGAACATCTCATTTATACTTTTTAAGATTATTTGAGAATTTCAACAAAATTTAAATAAGGTAACTAATATTTCTGAGTTCTGGCTGGTGGGGGAAGGGTGCGTGAAGGCAGACTGAGATCAGCTGCAGGCTGCCTCTTACAACAGGTCAAACTATTTAACCTCTATGAGCCTGAGATTTCCTACCTGAATACTAGCATAATAATAGTTCTTACCTCATAGAATAATTGTGAGAATTAAATGAGACTCCTTATAAGGTACTTAATACAGTATTCGGAGTATGATAGCTGCTAATCAAGTTACTTGGTACTGATCACTTCTCTAAATTTCATCTGTGAAATGAAAATAAAGATGTACACTTCATATGATCATTGCCTAGCACATACTAAACACTCAGTGAATGACAGTTTAAAAATTACACAGATTCATTTTAGAATTCACGCACACAAAGATTCTGATATGCATCCATGCAAGGGAAAGAGAGGTCTTGCCTTTTGATCACCATGTCTTTCTCATTGAAGACGACAGATGACAGTTTTAAAGTTCATATGATGAAACCTACCAATTTTTTTTTTTTGAGGAATCTGCCTTTGAAGTCAAACTTACAAGTCCACAGTCACACTAGATTAAAAGTACTGACCAATCCTTCACAATCCTTCATTCTAGCTTTATAATCTTACTTTTTGTATTCATCTTTAGTTCAGCTAAAATACACTTGGTGTAAATTATGAGGTAGAAATCCTAATGTTTCTAGTTGATTAGTAAGTCATCCCAAATGTCTTTTTCCCCAGTACTACTTCAACTTTTCTTGAATGATTTTCAAATGGTATTGTAGTATTTTCCCATTTATTTTCTGCATTTATTAAGTTCTATTTGAATATTTATTTTTGTTTTGTGCTATTACTATGATTAAGGGTTTTACCCTTTATATTTTGGCTGAGTATTATTGATATTTAAAATATTATTGTTTATTTTTTAAACTGTTCTTTTACCCATAGCTTTTTGATAAATTAGTTTTAAACTAATTTAATAAATTTAGACTATATTAATAAAACATTAATGTTTTCAATTGAATATTTGGTACTTTTCAGTTTTGTAATCATATTACTTGCAAACTACAATTATATTTACAACTTTTCATCTAAAATGACTGACTTGAACTTGCAGCACTCTGTAAAATAATAATGATGATAGTAAATATTCCTGATTCTTTCCTTATTGTCTTATCATTAAGCCTAACATTGGCTATTTGTTGGAAATGAATTTCCACCCATCCACTCCCCTGCATTAAGGAAATGTCATATTTTTATTTTATTGAAGATTAAATCTTAGATAATGTTAAATGTCATCAAACATCTTTTTTGAGCCCTATCAAGACCTACTTTTTCTTTTTTCTCCTGTTTGTATAAGGTATATTTGCATTTTGCTAACCAATGCTAATATTAAACAATGTTCAGTCAGTTCAGTCACTCAGTCATGTCAACTCTTTGCGACCCCATAGACTGCAGCACGCCAGGCCTCCCTGTCCATCCCCAGCTCCCAGAGTTTACTCAGACTCATGTCCATTGAGTCAATGATACCATCCAACCATCTCATCCTCTGCTGTCCCCTTCGTCTCCAACCTTCAATCTTTCCCAGAATCAGGGTCTTTCCAATGAGTCAGTTCTTTGCATCAGGTGACCAAAGTATTGGAGTTTCATTTTCAGCATCAGTCCTTCCAATGAATATTCAGGAAAATGTTCACATAACTATAATATACTTCCTGTGGAGATGCAGTTTTATTCTTTTGTCATATTGTAGGATTCTTTGCTAATGTTTTAGAATCTTTACATCTACATTTAAAATATATTTTTGCCATTGTACAACATATTCAAATGTGAGGCTGGTCTGTATCTGCATCTTTGTCATGTTTTAAAATCAAGGTTATAATAGCTTATTTTAAAAAAAAACACTTAAGGTTTCCTTTTCCTTTCTGCTCTGTAAGTATATATATAGTATGAGAGTAATTGTTCCTTATGGCTTTTAATGCATTTGGACAAAACCTACCTGACCCTAATGCTATGTTTCTAATGTTTTAATTTCAAAACTATTATTTTATCCTGTTATTTGTTCATTCAAGTTATTTGCTTCTTTCTGTGAACAACTTTTTATAATTTATGTTTTTCTTGGAAATTTATCCCTCTCATTCAAATTTTCAAGTGTTGTTGGAAAACAGAATGTTAGTAGTGTGTGTGTCTATAAATGGTTTCATTCAGCAAGGTGATACAAGAAAGAGAACACCACAGCATGAATTAGCAGGTTTGCAAGAGAAAGGGTGGGGAATAGAGTCAGTCAAGAATTTGGGACATGGAGGGACTGGAAATGCCAACTGTCTATACGCTCCTGAGATGGATTGAATATTTGTGTTCTCAATCCTGAATTCATGTATTGAAATCTTATCCCCAGTATGATAGTATCTGAAAGTGGGGTCTTTGTGAGGTAATTAGGTCATGAGGGTGGAGCCCTCATGGATGGAATTGGTGTCCATATATGGGCAGGAGAGAGCTTTCTTCCTGTTTCCTGTAGGAGGAGAAGACAGTTATCTGCAAACCAGGAAGCATGTTCTCACCAGAACTTGACCATGCTGGCACCCTGATGCTGGACTTCCCAGCCTCTAGAACTGTGAAAAATAAATTGCAGTTGTTCATAAGCCATCCAGACTATGGTACTTCATTATAGCAGCCTGAATTAAGACAGCTCAGAGGGAATAAGAAAAACATTTAAAAGTCTTTATGTAACAAAAGCCTATTAATACTTAGCCTTGTAGAAAATGACATATTAAGGATGTGGTCCTTTCCCCCAAGTCTGGTGGCCTCAGGAAGTTTACTTTATGTTGAGGGGGGAAACGTATGAACATGAAGAAGAAAGAAGAAAAACTGGGTTTGAGAATTGTGTCTAACAATTATATGGGAATTATATGACCTTTCTATTGTGTATAACAAGTTACCACAAAATTAGCAGCTTGAAACAACATTTGTTATGTCACAGTTCCATGGATGAGAAATCTGGGCATGACATACCTGAATCTTCTGCCCAGATCTCATGGCTGAATTAAGATATTGGCTGGTGCTGTGGTCTTATCTGAGATTCAAATTCCACTTCACCAAATCATTGGTTATTGGCAGAATTAAATTTCTTAAGATTGAAGAGTTTACATCTCCATTTCCTTACTGAGTGTCAGCTGGAGGTTGCTTTAGCCCCTAGAATTTCCTCTCAGGTTCTTTCCACATAGACCTCTCCGTTTTCAAAGCCAGCCATGGAAACTTCCTCGTGTGGAATCTCTCTGACATTAGGAAAGCCTCTGTTCTTTTAAAGAGCTCATTTGACTAGGTCAGCCCAAACCAGATTGTCTCCCTTTTGATGAACTCAGTCAGTTGATTAGTAACCTACTCATGGAAATAATAAACCATCATAGTCACAGGTTTCTTAAACTCAAGTTGGCATTTATACATTTATACAAGGCATTTACACATTATACACAATAGAGTGTGAATCTTGAGGACCATCTTCGAATTCTGCCTACCACAGGAACTGATGGGAATAAACAGATTAGAAACCAGCTAAAGTTTAGAGGGAATTTTATTGTCAAAGGAACCACAAAACAAAATTTAAAAACCTCATTTTCAGTTCTTTTGGCCTTTTTATATTGTGAAAACAACATTTTTACCTTAGATAGTGAATATAATAGAGAATTCTCAGCCAGAGTAGTAATATTTGGGGAGTAAAGACAATCCTAGAGAAATTCTTGACCAAATGGGACCTAATTACTTTGAAAATCTCTCTTCCTAGTCACTCAACACTCAAAGGCACTCAAAGGCATGTCTGACTCAGTCTCCGTGGGTCTCCTGGTGCACACAAGATTTTGGGTGAGACCTCTGAGCATCTCTGGCGGGCATGAGGTTTGATTCTAAATGTGATTTCACCCCTCCTACCATCTTCCTGGGGCTTCTCCTTTGCCCTTGGAGGAGGGGTATCTTTTTTTGGTGGTGTCCAACATTCTTCGGTCAATGGTTGAGTGTTTGAGTGTCTCCTGCAGAGGTGAGGGTCAGCAGTGGTCTGCTGCAGGGGCGGGGGCTCTGGGTGCAGCAGACCTGGGTGTGGCATAAGCCCTCTTGGAGGAGGTTGCCATTAACCCCACTGTAGAGCCCCCAGAACTTACATAGGACTGGGGAAACAGACTCTCAGAGGGCACAAACCAAACATTGTGCACACCAAGACCCAGGAGAAAAGAGCAGTGACACCACAAGAGACTGGCTCAGGCTTGCCTGTGAGTGTCCAGGAGTCTCTGGCGGAGGTGGGGGTCGCTGGTGGCCCTCTCCAGGGTTGGGGGCACTGAGTGCAGTAGTGCCTGCACCTGGTCTTTTGAAGAAGATTGCCGTTTTCTTCATTACCTCCACCACAGTTTGGTCTCAGGTCAAACAACTGGGAGGGAAGACAGCCCCGCCCATCAACAGAAAATTGGATTAAAGATTTACTGAGCATAGCCCTTGCCCATCAGAACAAGACCCAGTTACCCCCACCCTCAGTCTTTCCCATCAGGAAGTTTCCATAAGCCTCTTATCCTTATCTGTCAGAGGGCAGACAGAATGAAAACCACAGTCACAGAAAACGTATCAAATGGATCACATGAACCACAGCCTTGTCTAACTCAATGAAACTATGAGCCATGCCACATAGGGCCACCCGAGACAGGTCATGGTGGAGACTTCTGACAAAGTGAGGTCAACTGGAGAAGGAAATCGCGAACCACTTCAGTATTCTTGCTTTGAGAACCCCATGAACAGTATGAAAAAGCAAAAAGACATGACACTGAAAGATGAACTCCCCAAGTCGGTAGGTGCCCAATATGTTACTGGAGAAGAGTGGAGAAATAACTCCAGAAAGAATGCAGAGACAGAGCTAAAGCAAAAACAACACCCAGTTGTTGATGTGACTGGTGATGGAAATAAAGTCCAATGCTGTAAAGAACAATATTGCATAGGAACCTGGAATGTTAGGTCCATAAATCAAGGTAAATTCAGTTTGGTTCAGTTCAGTAACTAAGTCATGTCCGATTCTTTGTGACCCAATGAACTGCAGCATGCCAGGCTTCCCTGTCCATCACCAACTCCCAGAGCTTGCTTAAACTCATGTCCGTCTATCGACGATGCCCTCCAACCACCTCATCCTGTCATCCCCTGCTCTTCCTGCTTTCAATATTTCCTGACAACACAGTCTTTTCCAGTGAGTCAGTTCTTTGCATCAGGTGGCCAAAGTATTGAAGTTTCAGCATCAAGGTAAATTGGAAGTGGTCAAACAGGAGACAACAAGAGTGAACATCGACATTTTAGGCATCATTGAGCTAAAATGGACTGGAATGGGTGAATTTAACTCAGATGACCATTATCTCTACTACTGTGGGCAAGAATACCTCAGAAGTAATGTAGTAGCCCTCATAGTTAGCAAGAGTCTGAAATGCAGTTCTTGGGTGTAGTCTCAAAAATTACAGAATGATCTCTGTTCAGTTTTAAGGTGAACCATTCAGTATCACAGTAATCCAAGTCTATGTCCCAACCAGTAATGCCGAAGAAGCTGAAGTTGAGTGGTTCTATNAGATCCCTGACCAGGGATCAAACCCAGGCCCCCTATGGGGGAAGCACAGAGTCTCACTGGACCACCAGGGAAGTCCCTTTGCCTCTGTCTTTATGCAGCCTCTCCTCTGTGTGTCTCTTTGACGAGGACCCCAGTCATTGCATTTAGGCCTCAATCTAAATCCAGAATGATTTCCTCTTAAGATCCTGAAGCAAGCACACGGACACGACCCACCAAGGACCCTTCTTCCACATAAAGTCACATTCTGAGGTCCTGAGTGGACACGAATTCTTGGGTGACACTGTTCAACCCACTGCATATACGTACGGTGCAAGAACAGACATGTGCAGTTTATCAGAGTATTAAATACAGGCCTCAGGGCCCCACTCGACCCCGAGTTGTGGGGGTGGGCTGCAGGAGGCTCCTGGACAGGTGTCCAGGTGAAGGCGAGGGCCCTGCTGTCCACCTTCCTGGGCCGCTCTCCCCTCTCCCTTGGGTTTTGCCCGAGTCCCGGAGATGCACCAGAGTCCTGATGTCAGGAGTGGGCGGGGCCTGTCTAGGGTGCCGCCCATCCTTCCTGCGAGCTCCCCTGGGACCCAGAGGTGGGTCCAGGCAGCCACTAGGTGTCACAGGCTTCTGGGAAGGGTGCCTTGTTTTGGAGCAGGAGGCCAAGGGCCATCAGCTGAGGGTGCGGAGGTGTGCTTCCTGTGGCCCCAAGGGGCCCCCTGTCCACCTTGGCTGTGGTTACCAGCCTGGCCCACTGCACTCACCCCTCCCACTTCTCCATGCTGTGCTGGTGCTGTGGGTGAGGGGTCGCCGAGGAACAGCCAGCCACCCGTGGGCCTGGTGGGTGATCAGAAAGAGCTCCCTGCGGCCGGCGAGCTGGGGTCAGGTCTGAGCCGCAGGCCCTGATGACGTCGGTCTCCTCCCAGGAAGGCCCTTGGGGTTTGGGTCTGAAGACAGCAGAGAGCAACACAACCTGCCTCCCTGTGGCCTGAGGGCTGCCTCTGGGGCCAATTCTTCCTCCAAGGCCAGGGGCCTCCGCAGAGGAGGCAGGCCTTATGGTACAAGGGGCTCCTGTGAGAGTTTGGGCAGAGCCTGGAAGGAGCTGGAAAGAGCTTGAAGGAAGGGCGCTGGGTGGCTTTCTAACTTCTTCCCAGGCCATTTCCCTCCCCTCCCTTCAGTGCTCACCAAGGCACTGCTGAGAAATCTGGGTCCCCGAAAAACACCATTTGAAACCCCTAAGAGTTCTGGAGGCAGGACACAGACCTCTCGAGAATCCAATGAAAGTAGCTACATCAGGACTACAGAACCCACCCAGCGACTCCAGGATCGGAATCTTTTTCTGGGGTCTCTCCAGATGCTCAGATTGTATATGGAGCAGCCCAGCGGCTGAGATACCTGTCACCATGGCAACTGCCCAGCACAGAGCACTCTCCAGGTTCCCAGTCACACCCCCAGGACTTCTAGTCCACCTTCCACGTTCTGTGCCCAGGGGTCTTCCGTCACCCCCACTTCCATCACTTTGGCCTGCAGCACCTACTGTAGGACCCAAGCATCCTGTTCCCTGTAGGGAACATCACAGGCTGTCCACTTGCTGCCCTCAGTGCGGAGACAAAGACACACAGACCCACAGACACATTCCTGCAGGAACTCAGCGTTTGGGAGCCGGCCTTGACATTCCACTTCTCTTGAACCAAACTCTTCCTTTCTAAAGTTAAACTAGGGAATTCCCTGGCAGTCCAATTGTTAAGACTGGGTGCTTTCACCACTGTGGGCCCAGAGTTCAATCCCTGACTGGTGAACTAAGATCCTCCAAGCTATGTAGCATGGTCCCAAAACAAAACAACACAACAAAAAATGAAACTAGACCCATATTACAGCAATTCAGCTGCAGCGATGGGCTCAGTCAGTTTCCCGCATTCATGCCCCTTTGCAGCTTTTCATTAAGGGGTGAAGCTTCAAGAAGCAGCTTCACATCTCTGCCTGGATCCCTGTCTCCACCTTGACCCCAAGTCTGAACCTGATCCTGGAGGATGAGGTATTAGAGCTACGTCCGCAGCTGTGGTCACTCCAGACCAGGCCCCCACTGGCCCATTAGCAGAGGGCAGAGACCTAAGTGAGCCCAGCTGGACTCACTGATTCTAGTTCAAGTCAAGAGAATCACCCAGGTGACCCTAGAGGCATGAAAAACTACTATTTTTCCTGAGAAACAATGGCTGGTTGCTACTCTAAGCCACCAGTTTGGGGCTGGTTTGTTGTGCAGCACTAAATGCCACTACAGTGGATGGGGCTTCCCAGGTGGGAAAGAACCCACCTGCCAACGCAGGAGACATGAGACACAGGTTTGATCCCTGGGAAGATCCTCTGGAGGGTATGGCAGCCCACTCCAGTATTCTTGCCTGGAGAATCCAATGGATAGAGGAACATGGAGGGCCATAGTCCATATGGTTGCAAAGAGTTGGACACGACTGAAATGACCGCACATTTGGTGAGGGCCCGCTGCCTGGCTTGTCGACGGCCGCCCTCTACCACGAGCTCACGTGGCCTCGTTCTTGGGTGTGTCAGGTTGCAGAGGGTGCTCTCTTGTCTCCTTTTGTAAGGTCACCACCCTCACGACCGCATCTAAACCTCATTTAATGAAACCAAACGCCCCACCTCCTGACACCACTGCACAGCAGGTCAGGGTTTCACCATACAAACCTCGGGGGATGCAAACATTCAATCCACCAGGTGCCTGGATCTACTTGAGAACCTGCTGGAAGCAGCAGCACCTCCCTCCATGTACCCTCTGCCTAAAGCTGCCAAGCAGACAGTGGGGGGTATTACGAGGCAGGGTGTCGCCAGGCACTTCCTAAGACCCTCTGAGGCCACAAGTTACCAGCTCTAATCTCACAAGGATGCAGGTCACAGTCAAGGAAAGCCAGTCGCTGGGGCTGGGATGAGCTGGAGAGGACACAGATGGGGACCGGCCACTCTTGGCTTGGACAGCTTATCTCATTGCCTCTGAAGGCATCCTCTGATGCTGGGACGTCAAGCTTTTTAAAAAACATCTACTTGCTTGCTTATTTTGGCTGCATCTGGTCTTAGTTGCGGCATGGGGGAAACTTCCCTCCGTCAGGAGGGAATTTTCGTTGTGGCGTGTGGGCTCGGTAGCTGTTCCTTGTGGGCTGTTGGTCCTTGGCTTGTGGGGTCTTAGATCCCTGACTGGGGTTTGAGCCTGCGTCCCCTGCATTGCAAGGTGGATTCTTAACCACTGCAAGTCCTTCTCTCACTCTTTTCAAAGAGAAACCAGAAATCTGGAGTTGTTAATCTCTTGACTTGTAACTGTTGGTAACGAAATTGTACTACAACACACAGTGCAAACTCACACAGCCATCCCCTGGGAGCTTGGTGAGACCTGGAGTCTGGAGCTCCACTCCAGGCCAGAGTCTACATGTACGACAAGCTTTCCAGGTGATTCAGCGAAAGTCGCTCAGTCATGTCCGACTCTTTGCAACCCCATGTACTATACAGTCCACGGAACTCTCCAGGCCAGAATAGTGGAGTGGGTAGCTGTTTCCTTCTCCAGGGGATCATCCTAACCCAGGGATCGAACCCAGATCTCCCACACTGCAGGCAGGTTACCAGCTGAGCCACCAGGTGATGCAAGTACACTTGAAAGTGAGAACCCCTGCACGTGCATCCTAAGTCGCTTCAGTCGTGTCTGATCCTGCAGCCCTATAGACTGTACCCTGCCAGGTNATCTCCCACACTGCAGGCAGGTTACCAGCTGAGCCACCAGGTGATGCAAGTACACTTGAAAGTGAGAACCCCTGCACGTGCATCCTAAGTCGCTTCAGTCGTGTCTGATCCTGCAGCCCTATAGACTGTACCCTGCCAGGTTCCTCTGTCCATGGGATTCTCCAGGCAAGAATACTGGAGTGGGTCGCCATGCCCTCCTCCAGGGGATCTTCCTGACCCAGGGACAGAACCCGCATCTCTTATGTCTCCTGCATTGACAGGCAGGTTCTTTACCATTAGCACCACCTGGGAAACCTCTGGATTAAACAAAATCCATCAGGGAGCTGGATGTGCCCATGACTCGGACTCTGGTTAAACAGTCCCCCACGTGTTAAGGCCTAGGAGCCCCTCAAGTCCACAGCTGCTAATTCAGATGAGGTTCTTTTATATCAATTTATTTTCATCAATTTATTCAAGTGGTAAAAAAAAACCCTCGGCGGCAGGGCAAAATAGAGAGCCTGTAAACATGATTTCATCCCTCCTCTCTTCTAAGGAGCTTCCTGCGACAGGAAACACCATTTCAGTGGGCAAGTTCGGTGATGAGGTCTGTTTAAAAAGGGTCCCGTGATGTGCCCGTCTCTTCAGTCCACCCCCATCCGAGGGGAATGGCTGGACCCTGCCACTTGGCTGCGGCACGGTCATTACGAGTTCCGTTGGCAGTGGGTCCGGCCCCGGGAGGCAGAGGCTCTTTGGCAGCAGCGGGCAGGCCCCGGGGGGGCAGGCCCCATGAGCAGCAGACACAGGCAGGCGGGGACGGAGGCAGGCCCTCCGGGAGTGCTGGATTGCATGTGCCACGGCAGGCAGCCAGGCGCGGGGCTGAGGCACGTTGCTGTCGGAAGCCTGGCTTGGCACCCAGGTCACGACTACCCAGGTGGGTCGGTGGCCTTGGGACTTCCTCTTGGAGAAGCCAGAGCTCCTGGAAATGAGCCTCGGGAATAGCACACGACCGGCAGCGGGAGGCTTCAGTCCTTGAAGGGGTTACAGGAGTCACCCAGCTGCTCCTTCTCGGCGGCCAGGTGCTCCCCGTTCACCTCCTGCAGCGGGTGGTAGACGTAGGCCCCGTCCAAATGCCGGCTCCGCGCGGCCCTCGACCCCAGGAACAAGGACACATTCGCCGCCGTGCTGATCAGCAGGAGGAAGGCCAGGGCCAAGGTGATGGCCAGCCAGGTGGTCCTGCGGGTGGGAGAGAACCTGCAACAGGTGTGCTGGATGTGATTCGGGCTGGGGCGGCGCTGGAGGGGCTCCCCCTCCCCCACTTTACTCTTCCAGAACAGGAGCACAGATCAGGTGCCTCCAGGGACCACACAGGGGGAAGCACGGGGCCTGTGGGGGTGAGGCGCGTACTCCACACACATTCGGAAGCAGTGCCAACAGTCTTTATACGGGACAAACCTTGCCTGATACTAGGCTCCCACCTTGCCTGGTATTTCAAGTGAAGTGAAGGAAGTGAAGTCGCTCAATTGTGTCCGACTCTTTGCGACTCCATGGACTGTAGCCTACCAGGCTCCATACATGAGATTTTCCAGGCAAGAATACTGGAGCGGGTTGCCATTTCCTTCTCCAGAGGATCTTCCCGACCCAGGGATCGAACCCGGGTTTTCCACATTGGAGGCAGACGCTTTACCGTCTGAGCCACCAGGGAAGCCCTTATTTGAGAGCCTGGTGGGCTGCAGTCCATGGGGTCGCTAAGAGTCAGACACCACTGAGCGACTTCACTTTCACTTTTCACGCATTGCAGAAGGAAATGGCAACCCGCTCCAGCATTCTTGGCCTGGAGAATACCAGGGACGGGGAGCCTTGTGGGCTGCTGTTTATGGGGTTGCACAGAGTCGGACACGACTGAAGTGGCTTAGCAGCAGAAGCGAAAAACAAAGATTTTGAGGTGCACCTCCCTAAGTTTCAGATGCTGCTAATAAATGTTACATTGTACAGGGCACAGAACACACAGCTGGGGACCTAATCCACCCCAAGAGGCAGCTGTTTGCATCCTGGGTTCCCGAGGATGTTGGCAACAGAGGCTGGGCTCTCTCCAGAATCCTCAAAGCAGACAGAGCAGCGAGGACCCACACCCCTTCTTCCCGGCAGGGAGCTGGCGGGGCGGGGTGGCGGGGCAGCAGTCCTTCAGTGATCTTTCTTCCTTCGTGTGAATCTTGGTCTGAAATCCTCAACGCAGCAGCAAACGTAAGCTGGCTGCCCAGGGCGGGGCCTGCAGCCTGTCCCTCAGGCCCCCACAGCTCCCCTCCCCTTCCTGTGGGACCTCGTGGTCTCATACCTGAGACCCGAACTTGGCGTGCAGGGCTCCTAGGCGCCCCGTCCCTGTGCTGGTGCGTTTCCCAGCACACCTCCCGGGTTTTCCTCCCAGCCCTCACCCAAGCACCGGGGCAGGATCTCCAGGAAGGACCTGGGTTCTGAGTTTTGTGATTAGCTTCCAAGCTCTACCTCCCGGCCAAGGCCAAGGGGTTTTTCATTCACACTCACACCTGGTTTCCACCTCGAGGGGGTGGGCCAGGCACTGGCCTGGGCTATGGGAGGGACAACCATGAAGAGAGCTTCTTCAAGGGGGGCTCCCAGACCCACAGCATTGGTTCCTGAGCCCAGCTCTGTCTTCCAATACACACCCACTACCTGGACGTCAAGTTGAAGACCTGCGCTAGAAAATAAAGACCCCACACGAGGGGTGAACACCTCCAAGTGCCAGAGAAATGACGTGAATTGCTCAGAGCTTCTGCACCGAAAGCTGAGAAAACAAGGCCACACCCGGCCCCCTCGACTCCACTGCGGAGGTGGCCAGGGTCCTGCTCAGCGTCTTCCTGGATGGCTCAGGTGGCTGCATCAGCTGGGACTCTCCCTGAGCTTACGCCGGAGAATTGTCACCTGGGTGCCTAGCAGGCACCTCCGAGCCCTGCCTGGGCCCTGAGCAGAGGCCACACCTCAAAGGCGGAGGGGTCGGGGGGCTTTCTTCCCGCCCCTGCCCTAGGTCCCATCGAAGCACCTACCTGGTGAGAAGGGAGAGTTCTCCTGCCCGCACAGTGACCTCGGGAGGTGGGAAACACTCCTTCACTGCAAGAGGCCAGGGAGAGGCTGAAGGCTGGGAGAAGAGGAGTCTGGCCTCTCCTGCTGCTGGGGGGGCCCTGGGAGGGGCCGTACCTCGGGAGAAGAGGCTGCTCAGGGTGGGTGACCAGTTGACACTGCAGTTGCCAGTCTGGGGGTCGCAAGGACACTGGTGCTCACACTTGCAAGGGCTCTGGCAGCCTGGCCCGTACCAGCCGAGCGGACACTCTGCGGGGAGGGGCCAGGAGGACAGCGGTGGGGGCCCCAGGCCAGGCCTCTCTCTGCACTGCCAGGATGCGCCCGGGTGTGGGCAGAGCCAGGCGGACACAGGAGCACCTCCTGGGTGGGGCTCCCTCCTGGCTGACTCAGGGGACCTTCCCGCTTACCCTGCACACAGGTGTCTCCAGTGAAGCCAGGGGGACAGGCGCAGGTCCCCTGCTCGGGGTCACAGGTGGCTCCATTATGACACTGACACTTCTGGGCGCAGTCTTCCCCGAAGAAGCCACTGGCGCAAGCTGGAGTGGGGGAAGGGAGGCGTCTCTGCCAGACCTGGCCCTGCCCTCCCATCCCAGGCTGGGGCCCAGGGGATTGCAAACGCATCTTCATCACCCCCAGGGGCCCTGCTGGTTCACATGTTCTCCCAAAAGGCAGTTCTGGAGAACGTGCCACATGGCAGGCCTGAGGTCATGCCATCGTGGAGCCTTTGTTCTGCTTGGGCAGTGGCTTCTGGTCTAGGCAGCCAGCAAGCGCTGCAGGACGAGTGAGGACGCGTGTGCTGGAGGGAGCGGGCCGAGTGCAGCAGCAGTGGAGCAGCCGGCTGGAGTGGCTGCCGAGGGCCAGATCTTGGGTGGGCAGGGGGGCGTGGCTGGAGCACCCATGGCCTGGCAGGCCACGCTGGGGAGTGCAGCCTCTCCACTCAGTGCCAAAGACAGCCGCTACGGATTTAAGCCACAGGTGACAGCAGTCCTGCAGGACACAGCTGAACTGTGTCCTCCCAGAGACAGCTTCCAATTCCAGAACCTGTGAGTGTGAGTTTATTCTGAAATACTGTCTCTGCACATGCAATTAACGATCCAAAATGGGGAGCCTCCTGCATTTAAGATGGACCCAAATCCCAGGGGCCTGGGGTCCATGTAAGATAACGGAGAGGGAGACTGGCCCCGGACAAGGGAAGAGGCTGTGCCTGTGAAGTCAGAGACAGACTGGGCTGAGGCAGCCACAAGCCAAGGAACACTGGGGCCACCGGGAGCTGGGAGAGGCAGGAAGAACCCTCCCCAAGACCTTTCAGGGCCAGTGCGGCCCCTCTGAGCCCTTGCTTATGGAGTGCTGGCCTCCAGAACTGTGGGAGAATAAAGGACTGTGTCCATCCTGAGTTAGTGGGCTCTTGCTGCAGCAGCTGCAGGATACTGACATGGTGATTTACACATGGGGCGAACGCGTGAGACAAGAGCGAAGAGACTAGTGGACCAGGAGGCGGGGATAAAAGCAGCTGAGGCTTGCAGCTCCCAGGATCAGCCCCGCCCGAGAGCCTCAAGGGGTGCCAGGGAGGAGGCTGGCCTGGGGGTGCTTACCCTCACTGCAGTTGGACCCTGTCCATCCAGCTTCACAGCGGCAGCCAGCTGCCAAGACAAGACCAAGAAAGCCGGGTGAGGGCCGGGCCGGGCCAGGGCCGCGGGAGCGGGGCACCCGGGCTGGGCTGCCTCCCACAGAGCCACCACTAACCCTCCGTGCAGAGCCCGTGCTGGCTACAGTTGGCGGGGCCACAGTCCAGCTCGTCGCAGGCGGCACCCCGCCAGAAGCGCCCCGCGCACTGGCAGCGCCCCTCCACACAGGTCCCGTGGCCGCTGCAGTCTGGCGTCTGGCAGCGTGGCTCGTGCNTTACTGAGTGTCAGCTGGAGGTTGCTTTAGCCCCTAGAATTTCCTCTCAGGTTCTTTCCACATAGACCTCTCCGTTTTCAAAGCCAGCCATGGAAACTTCCTCGTGTGGAATCTCTCTGACATTAGGAAAGCCTCTGTTCTTTTAAAGAGCTCATTTGACTAGGTCAGCCCAAACCAGATTGTCTCCCTTTTGATGAACTCAGTCAGTTGATTAGTAACCTACTCATGGAAATAATAAACCATCATAGTCACAGGTTTCTTAAACTCAAGTTGGCATTTATACATTTATACAAGGCATTTACACATTATACACAATAGAGTGTGAATCTTGAGGACCATCTTCGAATTCTGCCTACCACAGGAACTGATGGGAATAAACAGATTAGAAACCAGCTAAAGTTTAGAGGGAATTTTATTGTCAAAGGAACCACAAAACAAAATTTAAAAACCTCATTTTCAGTTCTTTTGGCCTTTTTATATTATGAAAACAACATTTTTACCTTAGATAGTGAATATAATAGAGGATTCTCAGCCAGAGTAGTAATATTTGGGGAGTAAAGACAATCCTAGAGAAATTCTTGACCAAATGGGACCTAATTACTTTGAAAATCTCTCTTCCTAGTCACTCAACACTCAAAGGCACTCAAAGGCATGTCTGACTCAGTCTCCGTGGGTCTCCTGGTGCACACAAGATTTTGGGTGAGACCTCTGAGCATCTCTGGCGGGCATGAGGTTTGATTCTAAATGTGATTTCACCCCTCCTACCATCTTCCTGGGGCTTCTCCTTTGCCCTTGGAGGAGGGGTATCTTTTTTTGGTGGTGTCCAACATTCTCCTGTCAATGGTTGAGTGTTTGAGTGTCTCCTGCAGAGGTGAGGGTCAGCAGTGGTCTGCTGCAGGGGCGGGGGCTCTGGGTGCAGCAGACCTGGGTGTGGCATAAGCCCTCTTGGAGGAGGTTGCCATTAACCCCACCGTAGAGCCCCCAGAACTTACACAGGACTGGGGAAACAGACTCTCAGAGGGCACAAGCCAAACATTGTGCACACCAAGACCCAGGAGAAAAGAGCAGTGACACCACAAGAGACTGGCCCAGGCTTGCCTGTGAGTGTCCAGGAGTCTCTGGCGGAGGTGGGGGTCGCTGGTGGCCCTCTCCAGGGTTGGGGGCACTGAGTGCAGTAGTGCCTGCACCTGGTCTTTTGAAGAAGATTGCCGTTTTCTTCATTACCTCCACCACAGTTTGGTCTCAGGTCAAACAACTGGGAGGGAAGACAGCCCCGCCCATCAACAGAAAATTGGATTAAAGATTTACTGAGCATAGCCCTTGCCCATCAGAACAAGACCCAGTTACCCCCACCCTCAGTCTTTCCCATCAGGAAGTTTCCATAAGCCTCTTATCCTTATCTGTCAGAGGGCAGACAGAATGAAAACCACAGTCACAGAAAACGTATCAAATGGATCACATGAACCACAGCCTTGTCTAACTCAATGAAACTATGAGCCATGCCACATAGGGCCACCCGAGACAGGTCATGGTGGAGACTTCTGACAAAGTGAGGTCAACTGGAGAAGGAAATCGCGAACCACTTCAGTATTCTTGCTTTGAGAACCCCATGAACAGTATGAAAAAGCAAAAAGACATGACACTGAAAGATGAACTCCCCAAGTCGGTAGGTGCCCAATATGTTACTGGAGAAGAGTGGAGAAATAACTCCAGAAAGAATGCAGAGACAGAGCTAAAGCAAAAACAACACCCAGTTGTTGATGTGACTGGTGATGGAAATAAAGTCCAATGCTGTAAAGAACAATATTGCATAGGAACCTGGAATGTTAGGTCCATAAATCAAGGTAAATTCAGTTTGGTTCAATTCAGTAACTAAGTCATGTCCGATTCTTTGTGACCCAATGAACTGCAGCATGCCAGGCTTCCCTGTCCATCACCAACTCCCAGAGCTTGCTTAAACTCATGTCCGTCTATCGACGATGCCCTCCAACCACCTCATCCTGTCATCCCCTGCTCTTCCTGCTTTCAATATTTCCTGACAACACAGTCTTTTCCAGTGAGTCAGTTCTTTGCATCAGGTGGCCAAAGTATTGAAGTTTCAGCATCAAGGTAAATTGGAAGTGGTCAAACAGGAGACAACAAGAGTGAACATCGACATTTTAGGCATCATTGAGCTAAAATGGACTGGAATGGGTGAATTTAACTCAGATGACCATTATCTCTACTACTGTGGGCAAGAATACCTCAGAAGTAATGTAGTAGCCCTCATAGTTAGCAAGAGTCTGAAATGCAGTTCTTGGGTGTAGTCTCAAAAATTACAGAATGATCTCTGTTCAGTTTTAAGGTGAACCATTCAGTATCACAGTAATCCAAGTCTATGTCCCAACCAGTAATGCCGAAGAAGCTGAAGTTGAGTGGTTCTATGAAGACCTACAAGACCTTCTAGAACTAATACCCCCAAAAGATGTTCTTTTCATTATACAGGACTGGAGTGCAAAGTAGGAAGTTAAGAGGTACCTTGAGTAAGAGGCAAATTTAGCCTTGGAGTACAAAATGAAACAGGGCAAAGGCTAACAGAGTTTTGCCAAGAGAATGCGCTAGTCATAGCAAACACCCTCTTCCAACAATGCAAGAGAAGGCAAGGACATCACTAGATGGTCAACACCGAAATCAGATTGATTATATTCTTTGCAGCCAAAGATGGAGAAGCTAGATAGAGTACCAAAAACAAGACCAAGAGCTGACTGTGGCTCAGATCATGAATAGACAAAATTAAGACTTAATAGAAGAAAGTAGGGAAAACCACTAGATCATTCAGTTATGACCTAAATCAAATCCCTTATGATTATACAGTGGAAGTGACAGATAGATTCAAGGGATTAGATCTGATGGACAGAGTGCATGAAAAACTATGGGTGGAGGTTCATGACATTGTGTAGAAGGCAGTGATAAAGACCATCCTCAAGAAAAAGAAACACAAAAAGGCAGAATGGTTGTCTGAGGAGGCCTTACGAATAGCTGAGGAAAGAAGCTAAAGGCAAAAGAGAAAAGGAAAGATAAACCCATTTGAATGCAGAATTCCAAAGAATAGCAAAGAGAGATAAGAAAGCCTTCCTCAGTGACCAATGCAAAGAAATAGAGGAAAACAATAGAATGGAAAACACTAGAGATCTCTTCCAGAAAATTAGAGATAGCAAAGGAACATTCCATGCAAAGGTGGGTACAATAAAGGACAGAAATGGCATGAACTTAACAGAAGCAGAAGATATTAAGAAGAGGTGGCAAGAACACACAGAACTATACAAAAAAGATCTTCATGACCCAGATAACCACAATGGTGTGGTCACATGCCTAGAGCCAGACATCCTGGAATGCAAAATCAAATGGACCTTAGGAAGCATCACTGCTAAGAAAGCTAGTGGAGGGGATGGAATTCCAGTTGAGCTATTTCAAATCCTGAAAGATGATGCCGTGAAAGTGCCGCACTCAATATGCCAGCAAATTTGGAAAACTCAGCAGTGGCCGCAGGACTGGAAAAGGTCAGTTTTCATTCCAATCCCAAAGAAAGACAACGCCAAAGAATATTCAAACTACTGCTCAATTGCTCTCATCTCACATGCTAGCAAAGTAATGATCAAAATTCTCCAAGCCAGGTTTCAACAGTATCTGAACTGTGAACTTTCAGATATTCAAGCTGGATTTAGAAAAGGCAGAGGAACCACAGATCAAATTGCCAGTATCTGTTGGATCATAGATAAAGCAAGAGAGTTCCATAAAAATATCGACTTTTGCTTTATTGACTGTGCCAAAGCCTTTGACTCTGTGGATCACAACAAATTGTGGAAAATTCTTAAAGAGATGGGAATACCAGACCCCCTGACCTGCCTCCTGAGAAATCTGGATACAGGTCAAGAAGCAACAGTTAGAACTAGACATTGAACGACAGAGTGGTTCCAAATCGGGAAAGGAGTACATCAAGACTGTGTACTGTCACCCTGCTTATTTAAGTTATATGCAGAGTACATAATGCAGTATGCCAGGCTGGATGAAGCACAAGCTGGAAACAAGATTGCTGGGAGAATGCTGATGACACCACCCTTATGGCAGAAAGCGAAGAAAGTAAAGAGCCTCTTGATGAAAGTGAAAGAGAAGAGTGAAAAAGTCGGCTTAAAACTCAATATTCAGAAAAGTATGATCATAGCATTTGGTCCCATTAATTCATGGCAAATAGATGAGGAAACAATGGAAACAGTGGCAGACTTTATTTCGGGGGGCTCCAAAATCACTGCAGATGGTGACTGCTGCCATGAAATTAAAAGAACACTTGCTCCTTGAAAGAAAAGCTATGACCCACCTAGTTCAGTTCAGTTCAGTCGTTCAGTCGTGTCCGACTCTTTGAGACCCCATGAATTGCAGCATGCCAGGCCTCCCTGTTTATCACCATCTCCCGGAGTTCACTCAGACTCATGTCCATCGAGTCGGTGATGCCATCCAGTCATCTCATCCTTGGTCGTCCCCTTCTCCTCCTGCCCCCAATCCCTCCCAGCACCAGAGTCTTTTCCAATGAGTCAACTCTTCACATGAGGTGGCCAAAGTACTGGAGTTTCAGCTTTAGCATCATTCTTTCCAAAGAAATCCCAGGGTTGATCTCACCTAGAGAGCATATTAAAAAGCAGAGACGTTATTTTGCCAACAAAGGTCCATCTAGTCAAAGCTATGGTTTTTCTAGTAGTCATGTATGGATGTGAAAGTGAACGTGAAAGTGAAATTCGCTCCTTCGTGTATGACTCTTTGCGACCCGTGGTCTATACACTTATGGAATTCTCCAGGCCAGAATACTGGATTGGGTAGCTGTTCCCTTCTCCAGGGGATCTTCCCAACCCAGGGATGGTATCCAAGTCTCCCACATCACAAGCGCATTCTTTACCAGCTGAGCCACAAGGGAAGCCTGTATGGATATGAGAGTTGGACTATAAAGAAAGCTGAGTGCTGAAGAATTGAAGCTTTAGAACTGTGGTGTTGAAGACTCTTGAGAGTCCTTTGACTGCAAAGAGGTCAAACAGGTCAATCCTAAAGGAAATCAGTCCTGAATATTCATTGGAAGGACTGATGCTGAAGCTGAAACTCCAATACTTTGGGCACCTGATGCAAAGAACTGACTCATTGGAAAAGACCCTGATCCTGAGAAAGATTGAAGGTGGGAGGAGAAGGGGACAACAGAGGATGAGATGGTTGGATGGCATGACTGACTTGATGGACATGAGTTTGAGCAACTCTGGGAGTTGGTGAAGAACAGGGAAGCCTAGCATGCTGCAGTCCATGAGGTCTCAAAGAGTCGGATATGACTGAGTGACTGAACTGAACTGTCACTCAACAGGACTGTATATAGTAAGAGAGGGTGGGGCCTGGCAGAGAATCTTTAGAGAGGATAACCTGACCACCACAATAGCACTTTTTTTCCCTCTCAAATGAAAGAAAAGCAAACTTACATTTATCCTATGAAGCCTCTGGTCATATGAAATCAAATATGTATATCAAGTTTTTTTAAAATTTATTTTTAATTGAAGGATCATTCCTTTACAACGTTGTGTTAGTTTTTGCCATGCAGCAACGTGAATCGGCAATAAGTTTTGAAAACTCAATCTTTTCTCAGTGTTAGGCTTTATTCTGTGGCTTGGGAGGGAGTGTCTAAGGCTACTGCTTGATATCGTATGAGTAGGTAGTTCTGAAGGATAGAGCATATAAGTTTGGGAGACTAATTGAGAGCTCTCTGGATTGTTCTGGGTCCCCACCACGGTGGAAATCAATGAATGACTCAGAGTACCAGTGACCCCTGGTACTCTGCCAGCAATCTTAATTTGAAACTGGTTAACAAAGACCACACTTGGTCAGTAAAATACTGCATTTTTATATGGGCAACTCCCTTCACGCAAAGATCCTGAATTTATAGGAGGTATAATTTACTGAACTTATTGGATATAAATTACTTATGTGCCAATGATATAAGTAGAAAAAAGCAATAAACCATTATAAAACTTATATAGCCTATTCTTTCATTAAGGGATACCAACAGATATTTCAGAGAAAGCAATGGCACCCCACTCCAGTACTCTTGCCTGGAAAATCCCATGGACGGAGGAGCCTGGAAGGCTACAGTCCATGGGGTCGCTGAGGGTCAGACACGACTGAGTGACTTCCCTTTCACTTTTCACTTTCATGCATTGGAGAAGGAAATGGCAACCCACTCTAGTGATCTTGCCTGGAGAATCCCAGGGACGGCGGAGCCTGGTGGGCTGCCGTCTGTGGGGTCACACAGAGTCGGACATGATTGAAGTGACTTAGCAGCAGCAGCAGCAACAGATATTTTGTTTTTGTTTTTTGAAAAAAATAATTATTTGTTAATTAAATTTGGTGGACAAATTAAAACCTAAATTTAGGCTTTACCTGGAAGAATAAAAATGTTTTGAATAATTATCACTGGCTTAATCAGTTGTTGTCTGCCAGGGAGTACTTGTCTTATTTCAACTGTGGGGGAAAACTTATCGTTTTGATCTATTAGGTTATGTAAGTAATTTAAAGTTAATTCATTAACTACGCAAGTTTCACTCATTTTCCTTAGCAAGCACTAAAGACTTTAGTATTTAATATTTCTTAAAAGTGAATTTATTTTACTCTTTGGGTTTTCTGTTTTACCATTTCATAAATATCTTAGCTGCCTTTTACCTGAATGTTACTTCAAGCTATAGTGCCACCTAGTGTCTATATAATTTATCTGGACCTTCCTTTCTAAGAAATAGTCATTATTCTTTGGATGAATATTTTAAAGTAGAAAAACAATATCATATACTAAATTTCTCCTGCAAGTTAGTCTGTAAATAAACCAAACTTATGTCCTAAATTAAATTAAACTTATAACTTAAACTAAAGAAGCCAGCCATTTATTTTTAGTAAGTTTCACATAGGTCAAGGCTGAGATGCTTAGTATTCTACAGACTTCGCTGAAATGTTTGGAATTGACAGAGCCTCACACAGTGTCAAGTACAAAGCAGCTGATTAACAGATGCTTAAAATCATACACTGTTACAGCTTGGATGTCCTAGCTGAGTGATTGGGCATAAAGGGCTATGGTGAATAACAGCTATCACTGTAAACATGCTATAGTTTGTTTTCGTTAGTTCACATGATTTCCAACTCCAGAACTTATACTCAACTATTCAAAGTTTAGGAGGAAAGAATTATATAAAACATTTACCTGAACATAGGACTGTATTTCAATGAATGTGTGTGTGTGTGTGTGTGTGTGTGTGTGTGTGTTTGTGTGCGCGCGCGCGCTAAGTCACCTCAGTCATTCAGACTCTTTGCGACCCTGCCAGGCTCCTCTGTCCATGGGATTCTCTAAGCAAGAACACTGGAGTGGGTTGCCATGCCCTCTTCCAGGGGAACTTCCCAACCCAGGGATCAAATCTCTATGTCTTATGTCTCTTGCATTGGCAGATGAGTTCTTTACCACCACTTGGGAAGCCATTTAAGAATAATTGATGCAAAAGTTAATTGCTCACAGATATCATATCTTTAAAAAGAGATGCAGAATATTCGCTACTGCTATTTTTGAAGAAGAGTTGTCACTTAAAATTGATTACAACCTAAAATTCAGCTCAGTTTTAGATGTCATCTAAAGCCTTAACCGGAGAAGGCAATGGCATCCCACTCCAGTACTCTTGCCTGGAAACTCCCATGGATGGAGGAGCCTGGTAGGCTGCAGTCCATGGGGTCGCGAAGAGTCGGACATGATTGAGCGACTTCACTTTCACTTTTCACTTTCATGCATTGGAGAAGGAAATGGCAACCCACTCAAGTGTTCTTGCCTGGAGAATCCCAGGGATGACGGAGCCCAATGAACTGCCGTCTGTGGATCACAGAGTCGGACACGACTGAAGCGACTTAGCAGCAGCAGCACAAGCCTTAACATTATTTTGGAAACATCTGACTATAGTTTTGGTAACTTCCCACCTTCCTTGAGGCGAATAGTTCTTGATATTGTTTCTGTTGGATTATTTTTGTAGCAGGTGATAGAAAACCCATGTAATCTGTTGCCCATATGATAAAAATCCACAGAGTTGGTTTGATCTTGGTTCTTGTGTTTCTCTAAATTTTCTCCACCCTGTTGTAGGTTTTGTCCTCCAGCTGGTTTCTCTCATGGTGGTTATATGGTCAATCTATCAGACCTGCTATCACTGTATACTCAGGAATTAACAAGCTTCTCTTTTCCTCTCCCTGAACAAAGCTTGTGGCAGGGCTTCACTCTGGTTGGACCAAATTAGATCATGCCTTTTATTCTGGGACTAGATCAAAAGAATGTGATTATGCTGAATGATTTGAGCCAATCAGAGGCTTCCCTTGGAGTAGAACTGGGATCATTACAACTACAATTCATACGTGAGAGACTCAAGGGTCTGTTAGGAAGAGGACCATGTACTCCACTTCTTTCTAGATCTCTGACAATCATACTAAACTATAGATAGTTCATTCGTTCAATCATGGCTTATTCACTTTGGTAATCCCAACATAGAACATCATATAAGGTAGGTGTTCAGTAAATATTTTAAGGTAGTAAATTTTAAGGTTAACTAAAGAGAAGTTATGGAATAAATTCAATGATAGCTTATTTATATGATTTAAATAAAGAATAAGTATGTTGGTTTGAAAATACCTTCCTAAATTAATTGTTTGAGAAAGTGGTCATGTTTAAAAATGGAACATTTTTTGGATATTTTTGCTATTGATTGTGATAATAGCTACCACATGTTGTTATTACCCTTTACAACCAAACAGAAAGTTAGAAGGCTGATGCATGGAAGAAACTGTGCCCTCAATATGGAGATTAAAGTATAGGAAGTGGAAGACAGCATAAAATGTTCGTGTCATTACTTTTCAAAATTTGTTTCAGATGTCATCACAAGAAGTCAAAACAGTAAATCTGGATGTATTCATTGAAACTGTGGGACTAAAAACATGTTGTTGATATCATTTAGCCGAGTCAGTGTCAACAAGTAAGATGAGAACCTAGGACTTTTCAGGTTTTTGCTGTTAATTCATTGCCTTTTGGGCAAGCTGCAATGGATAAAACCAACCTCATCTTTTCATTCCAGTCCAATGACTGGGCCACATAAAAGAGGCTTTATGTTAAGTTCCCATCTAAGGTATCACGCAGGCCATGTCCTCAGAAACAAGACATTCTCTCCATCAGTTGTTCTCATTCTTATCACCAACCAACACATTCCCCTCTGAAGTGTCTTGCCTGTTGACTGCTTTAAGTATGAGGGAAGTACCTACTTGGGTAAAGAACAAAGTTTAGTTTCCTCCAGAAATGAGACAGCCATCTGTGTAGGTAGAGCCCTGAAGTGGTTTCTAAATTTGTTTTTCAGAGACCCAGGTTTTTACATAGCCTCAGGGAGAGACATGATGAGGAAGTTACTAGTAAGATGTGTTTTCAATTCCTTACCCCTTTTATCTGTTACATAAGTTGGGATTTTATATGTTGAAAGACTGCATCCCATTTTATTTGAAAAAAAGAAATTTGTGGATAAAAACTTGGACAGCCCTTGCCATTAATGATAGTGGGGTATCCATGCCTAGAGGGCATAGCTGCAAACACAGATGAGACCACAAGTTCTGAGTGACACATGGAGGCCACGGTTTATCTGCAAGCTAGTGAAACATTTGACTGAAACAGCAATTTCGGCTCACTATCTAGATAGCTTATATACTGCTCAAATATATAACTGTTGTTGTGATGGTTGTTTAGTTGCCAAGTTGTGTCTGACTCTTTGCAACCCCATAGACTATGGAAATCTCAAATCCTTGAGATTTTCCAGGCAAGAATCCTAGAGTGGTTTGCCATTTCTTTCTCTAGGAGATCTTCCTGTCCCAAGGATTGAACCTGTGTCTCCTGCATTGGCAGACAGATTCTATACCCTTGAACCACCAGGGAAGCCCATATATAACTGTATATCTCTAAATTCTCAAATAAACGAATAGAATATTAAGTGATTTCTAATGTGCAAAACCATATGGTGCAATCTATTATTACAGATCTGCCATTGATTTCCATGGCAGACAGCAGAATTTCTCAAAAGGGCTGAATGTATGGGAAGGTGATTGTGGCATTGTGATTTAGATTTAAGGTCTCCCAGGGACTTGTGACTGTCACCAGAAATTCTGTTAAAAATTCACTTTTCTAGAGTAAGACATTTTCTTCTGTTAAAATGCAAATAATTTCATGTAGAAAATATGATCTTGTACAAAATACATACTCATGTTTCAAAAATATACTTTGAAATACCTGGAGTTACATTCACTTTAGTGCATGAGTCCCCCTGCCCTTTCCCTTCAACAGCAGAAAATTGAATTTTGCCAAATCAAGATAACTCAGTCACTTCTGGTTTTAAACAGTCTTTTGGGAAGCTCACTAGCTAGTCATTTAGGATTCTTCACCTCCTGATTCTTCCTTTCTCTTCAGAAGAATCTGGGTTTGTGGAGGCTTATTTAAGCAAATGGCAATCCCCCGACCAGGTCTTGGGTATTGACTTCTATCTCCTCTCTGTCTGCTGCTGATGCTTGTTGTTCTGCCATGTCCTTCACTTGTCTATTCTGGGCTCTCTACATAGGCCTTGATTCAATCACGAGGGTTGTTTAGTCTGTTGATCTTTCAAACATTTTTCTGCTGTTTGAGAACCAGAAGCCCCAAGGGGAAGCTGAGTAGGACTCTGGATGGCTTACCTCAGGTTTACGGTTTGGACCAATCACTAAAAAATGTGGTATATGCACATGATACTATACATAAATTTTTTTATTTAGTTGTGACTAGTTCTCAATGAGATAGGTACAATTTTTTGTAGCCATTTAAATTTAATAATTAACCTTGGAGCTTTATTTTTTGGAGTTTTTTCATTTCATATGCCTAGTGATTAATTTTTATTAGTTTATTTATAATATTTATTTTCATTACAAAAGTTATTGCTTCTTCACCACAGAATTTGAGAAGCCTTGGCCTGGACCATTGCTTTTTCCTGCTTGGGCACCATGTTGAACCAGAGTCGGGGCTTCTCAGTGAGAATTGTGTCAGTCCACTCACCCCGGGGTAGAGAGTGTCATTCACTCACCAAAGAGAGGGCCACAGGCAGACCAAGAAAGCATCTTAAGATAGTACCTACCTTGCCATCTGGATTTCCCATGACAGAAATTACAGGAGAGTAGAAAGAGCTATATAACCTTGAAAAGTTGTTTTACCTCTTGCTGTTGTTCAGTCACTAAGTTTTGTCCAACTCTTTGCGACCCCACGGACTGCAGCATGCTAGTCTTCCCTGTCCTTCACTATCTCCTCAGAGTTGTTCAAACTCATGTCCACTGAGTCAGTGATGCCATCCAACCATCTCCTCCTCTGTCATCCCCTTCTCCTGCCTTCAATCTTTCCAAGCATCAGGGTCTTTTCAAATAAGTTGGCTCTTCATATCAGGTGGCCACAGTATTGGAGCTTCAGCTTCACCATCAGTCCTTCCAATGAATATTCAGGGTTGATTTTCTTTGGGATTGACTTGTTTGATCTCCTTCCTGTCAATGGGACTCTCAAGAGTCTTCTCCCAAACCACGATTAGAAAGCATCAATTCTTTGGCTCTCGGCCTTCTTTATGGTCCAACTCTCACATCCATACATGACTACTGGAAAAGCCATAACTTTGACTATGCAGCACTCTGTTGGCAAAGTGATTTACCCCTGGGGAGCCTCCTTTTCCTCAATAGTAAAAGGAGAATAAGAAACGTCATCTCATTGATTGTAGTAATGCTTCAGGGAGGAAGCATTAAATTCCTAACTCAGGGCCTGGCACAGAAAGGTTAACTCCTTGTAAGTAGAATTTCTAAAACATATTGCATTTCAATAAAGTTCTCTACCAACATATGAAACATACATATTCATTTTTATTAATCTTTATGCTATTGAGAATATTTGAAATTGATTAATTACATAGGGCTATAATTGTAAAAATCATAATATTTACTATAATTATAAGAACTAAATATGAGAACAAATGTACAGTAGTAGTTAAGCCAAGTGCCTTGTGTGTAGCAGATGTTTATTTAATGGGAATGTACTGATACACACACACACACACACGCATTCACTAAACACATTTATATACATATCTACACATTCGTACATACCTAGTATACTTGGTGGAGAAGACAATGGCACCCCACTCCAATAATCTTGCCTGGAAAATCCCATGGACCAAGGAGCCTGGTGGGCTGCAGTCCATGGGTTCTCTGAGAGTTGGACATGACTGAGCGAGTTGACATTCACTTTTCACTTTTCACTTTTATGCATTGGAGAAGGAAATGGCAACCCACTCCGGTGTTCTTGCCTGGAGAATCCCAGGGACGGGGGAGCCTGGTGGGCTGCCATAGACAGCCCATAGAGTACAGAGTTGGACACAACTGAAGCCACTTAGCAGCAGCAGTAGCAGTATACTTGGATGTAAGATTCAGAAGCTATTTATATTCACTAAGCGAAATGAAAATGTAGCAGACCTAGATAGCTACTGTGGATATTTTATTAAAATACTTGATATATGAATTTATTAAGCTGAAACAAGGCAAAAAAAAATGACTGCTGCTTCCTGATGATTTTGTTCTTCAGCTTTCAGATAATGACTCTATAACTGCATCTGTTTTAGTTTTTTCTTATTTGTCATAGTGTGATTTTTGCGAAGCAATTATACTAACAATGGATGGTTTGGACCTGAGAAGTGAAATATTTTTCTTAAATACTGCTGTTTTAATTAAATGTAACCCTAGGAGAACAGTGTTTAGTTGCAGAAATGAAATGGACTGAGCCTTGGGGCACTCTGAATCCAGTAGAGGAAATTGAACAGCATAGTCAATTGGGCACAAGCCATGAGAAGAGTGAAACAATTTATCAGGTAGACTGGAAGTTAATTATTTAGTCCAAATATAATATGTCGTAATATGCCAAGTACCAAGCCACGTGGGGCAAATACATAAATATGATGGCTATTGATGACTGCCAAATTAATGCTTGGGTTATTGAATCAGTTCTGTATTTGTCTTTAGCGCTTTAAAAATCAGTTAAAGCCCACTGCAATGAAAAAAAATGTTGGAACTAATATAGACCAGAGTCAAAAATTGAATTTCAAAATAAGAAATTAAATTTGGTCAGAAAGTCCCAGAAAGCATGGTTTTACAATTGCTATTTGTGTTAAGTTTTATGGGAAAAGCTTCTCAATGGCATAAATAAGGTCCACAAAGTAACAGAGTGATCATCTTCTCTTTATACATCTCTGAGCCTCAAATTCAAACATGGTTCTGGACCAAACATACTTTCACATAATTCTAGGAATAAAGTGTACCAGGAAATGAAACTGATGGAGATGAGAGAGTCCTACATCATTATAAACCGGTTTAAAAATATTCCCAGGAGTTGTTTTGTTTTATGGTGAGACATGTAGAGATAGAGGTGGCTATCATGGAGGAACAAGTTTTATACTTTCCAGTCCTTAGAAGCAGGAGGCCAGTTGTGCCATGCAGGGCCACATGAGGAAGCACCAAGGTCAATCAAGAGGCAAAGGGAAAGCAAAGAGAAAGTATGGGCAAAATAGATAACTCATGAGAACCTACTGTAAAGTTCAGGGGGAAAAAAAGGTACAATCTGTTTGTAGGACATATATGAAGTTAACCTTAAAAATGCATTCCAATATACAGTAGGTGCAGACAAATATGATTTGATTCCACTTATACGAGATACCTAAAATAGTCAAATTCACAGAGTCAGAGAGTACATTGGTAGATGCCAGGGGCTGAGGATGGTGGTGGTGGAGTAATGGGGACTTAGTGTTTAATGGGGACAGAGTCTCAGTTTAGGGAAGTGAAAATTCAGGAGACAGATGATGGTGAGAGCTGCACATTCACATTCAACAGTGTGAATGTACTCAGTGCCACTGAACTGTATAGTTAAATATGGTTAAAATAGTGTGTTTTGTATTATGTGACTTTTACCACAATAAAAAAATTATTAAAAAGAAAAACCTTTCTTTTGGTTTCTGTGGGAAGGAATGGGCAAAGCATGGTAAGCAGGCGTAGGATTGGCTGGTTTGAATAATTTCAGGGGTGGTCTCAGGGGTGTATGGGCTGTACTGAGTCGTCTGATACCTGGTCCCAGGGTGAGCAGGACATAGGGGTAGTAGTTTGAAATGTGAGAGTCTGCGAAAGGAGATAGTTGGGGAGCATGGGCTCTCGGTTGGTTTGTATATGAAAGGCACATTTGCAGGAGAGTTCTTTACAGTCTCTAGGAATTGACTAGCGCTGGGAGGGCCAGTCTCTCCATGGCAAGTGAAGCCCTAGAGCTTTAAAAAAATAGAGAAAATACAAAAATATGATTAATACAGGACCTTTCATTCTCTGTGTTCTGGGGATACTCAGACTCTTAAAGTACTGGAAACGCTAGGGCTGGCATCTCTCAGTATGTTACGCAACTGTGTGCTAAGGGCTGTCTTTATTTTTTATGCTCTGATAACTATTCAGAGATGCTATCTGAGCTGTGCTGATCCTGACCATGCATTCTTTGAAACTAAAGATTATTTTGCAGCTCTGCTGCTAAATGTTTTTTTCCTAATAGCAAGAAGGCTTAAAAAGTTAAATAATGAGAAAATGACTCTTTAGATACCAGTGATTCTGCTGAAGTTCTCTTGAAAACTCTTCACTTATGGAGAAATGCCTAGGAAGGCTGTCCACTGAGGGTGTCAGTAAAGGTATTAAGAGATCAAGCATTGTTGAGGAGAGATGAACATCCCATTGTGACACCAACAGAATACATTCTAGAAATTAAGGTCTTCACACTTCAAAGAACTGAAGAAGTAATATCTTTAGATTGAAATAGGTGGAAATGGTTTTCAGATCGCTGTGTTATACTTCACACATGGAATCAATTATGAGCCAAATTGTAACTCAATTTATAATATCAGAGGTGTATTTTACTTTCATATATTTAATGTGATCTCTATAATGCCTATGGTTACATTTGTACTAAATTTTCTGTCATAAAATTTGATTTTCAGAAGATTAAATTTAGCAATAAAATGTTCTCTGTACCAAATAATAAAAGGAAAATCCTCAGGCAATAAGGCAATAGTGTTTTTCCATAAATTTTTTTTCAGTTTATTTAAAGTAAAAAAAAAAGTTCACCTATTTCTTCCACCCCTCACCTCCACCTCTGGCAACCACCAACCTGCTCTCTTTATCTATGAGCTATTTAAAAAATGTTTTTAGAGTCCATGTAAAAGAGAAATAATACAGTATCTGTCATCTTTTTGTGACTTATTTCATTTAGCATAATGCCCTCAAGCTCCACTCATGTTTCCACAGTGCCGAGATTTCATTATTTTTAAATGATGAATAGCATTCCATTGTATATCTATATCACATCTTTGCCAATCATTTGTTGATGAATACTTAGGTAGCTTCCATGTCTTGCATTTTGTAAATAATGCAATGAACACAGGAGTGCATAAATCTTTTAACACTAGTGTTTTCCTTTTCTTCTGATAAATACCCAGAATTGCTGAGTCATATAGTAGTTCTATTCTTAATTTTTTGAGACATCGCCATACCGATTTTCATAGTGGCTGTATCAGTTTACATTTCCACCAACAGGGCCCAACGGTTCCCTTTTCTCCACATCCTCATTAACGCTTGCTATTTCTTGTCTTTTTGATGATAGCCATTCTGACAGATGTGAGGTGATATCTCACTGTGGTTTTGACTTGAGTTACCATGAGGGCTAATAACATGGAGCATCTTTTCATGTACCTGTTGGCCATCTGTATGTCTTCTTTGGAAAAAATGTTTGTTCGGGTCCTCTGCCAGTTTTTTAATCGGATTTTTTGTTGTCATTGATTTGTATGATATCCTTATATATTTTGGATATTAGCCCCTTATCAGATACATGATTTGCAAATATTTCCTATTTAGTAGTTTCCCTTTTCATTACATCGGTGCTTTCCTTTGCTGAGCAGAATATAGTGCTTTTTTTTTTAAATTATTGTATTTTGAAATGCATTTAGCTATGAGAAACTCAACTACATGTGGTAAAATATGACAAGTACATTTTCATTGTTAGCATTTTCATCTGTAAGTTTAACATTCAGTCAATAGTTGTTCTTATCTAGAGGCCAAGAAGTGAAAACATCATAAAAATGGTTTCTTTCTCGCAGAAAATAACACCATATAAATCATGCCTAAACTTCTCTGGAAAAATAACAAAGAACCAATTCACTGTTTTCCAAGGAAACAAATATTGGTACTTCCCTCAAATGGTAGCTATTCCCGGTTCCACCGCTGTATGGTGCTGTTTAATTTTAAGTTGTGCGCGTGTGTGTGTGTGTGTGTGTGTGTGTGTGTGTGTGTGTGTGTGTGTCTTTTTATATTTAAGAAGCCTGATATTAAGTGTATACCATACATTCTCGTTTGGAGCATCAAGTGCTGGGATTCTGTTTACTGAATCTGACCACTCTGACTATGGAGATTCAGTCTTGCTAAATGATGAATAGTTACCTCATGTCTGAAACTGCTTATATTTCCTGCTCAGAAAATGCCCAGCATGATGATAGCAGAGCTCAAACTAACCATATTGCTAATTCATCTGATTTCACACAGACATAGATTTGTGGTGGAAACATGACAAAAAAAGACCTTTCAAAATCTGGACGCATTTACTTTGTTTCTTCCCAATTGAGACTCTTTAGGTTTCACCATTTTACTGAAAGAACAATTAAACAAACAAATAAGACTGTTCTCTATGGGTGACAATGTAGACTTGCTAGTTAGAGTGTGGCTAAAAAGAAAAAAAAATCCCACAAGCATACCTGAATAGACTCAGGCAAAAAGGGACAGAATAAAGGCGTGCAGGTATAGTTGAAGGAATGAAAGGAGAAAAATGCTACCTCCCAGATGGGCACTGGGCACACACAGACTTCAGGAAGCAGTGGGACTGCTCTCTCTATTGCTCTGAAGCCACATGGCCTCTTACCTGTTTTCACTCAGAACATCTTTATTTACTGCTCATTGTGGGTTTTCCCATGATGTTCAGCTTGCTTGTGGCTTTCACTTGCTATATCACTAAATTAGGCTCTGCTTCTGTCTGACTTTCCAGCTCAACCCTCAACCCCCAATTTCTTTTTTTTAGTGTACCTGTGTCTGTGGTCAGTTTTGTGGCAGAATGAATCTGTCCAATCCGCCAATCGATAGGCCTTATGTGATGTGTCTATCCCTGATCCAGGAGCCTTGGTGGCCTGGGGAGCAGCAAGGCCATCTTTCTAGTACTTAGTCCTCATGAGACTTCTTAATACTCACCAAAGTTCAGCAGAAAGTATTAAGCCATCAAAAGAAAATGAGGAAAAAAGACGAGTAGTATTAGAATATGCTTGATAATACGGTTCATCCCCTTACTCTAGAATAAGATTAATTCTCTCTCTATATATATATATACATATAAATCCAGATAGTCTATTCTGATTGTGACATCATTTTATGTAAAGAAATGTATTAAGAGAAGCTCTCTAATTTTTGCTCCATGGGATTTTACCTTATTTAAATACAAAAAAGAAAGGGAGGGGAGCATTTCTTCAAAGGCAAATAATCTGGAAAGATTTCATGATAGAAAAGTATTCTTTGGCGTCAGAATGCTTGTTCCCTGTTTTGGGGACGAGAGCATGGAGAAGTGTATCTAATGACTGGAATGGATTATTTTTCCATTTGCCTTAGGAGTTTGAGACTAAGGATTTGGGGACAGGGGGAGTATTTGTTTAAAGAAAGATACTCTATTGCAGATGGTGATTGCAGCCATGAAATTAAAAGACGCTTACTCCTTGGAAGGAAAGTTATGACCAACCTAGATAGCATATTCAAAAGCAGAGACATTACTTTGCCCACAAAGATCCGTCTAGTCAAGGCTATGGTTTTTCCAGTGGTCATGTATGGATGTGAGAGTTGGACTATAAAGAAAGCTGAGCACAGAAGAATTGATGCTTTTGAACTGTGATATTGGAGAAGACTCTTGAGAATCCCTTGGACTGCAAGGAGATCCAACCATCCTAAAGGAGATCAGTCCTTGGTGTTCATTGGAAGGACTGATGCTGAAGCTGAAACTCCAATATTTTGGTCACCTCATGCGAAGAGTTGACTCATTGGGAAAGACCCTGATGTTGGGAGGTATTGGGGGCAGGAGGAAGAGGGGACGACAGAGGATGAGATGGCTGGATGGCATCACCGACTCAATGGAAATGAGTTTGGGTAAAGTCCGGGAGTTGGTGATGGACAGGGAGGCCTGGCATGCTGCGATTCATGAGGTCGCAAAGAGTCAGATAGGACTGAACAACTGAACTGAACTGAACTCTAAAAGAATTTCTAAAGAAATGCACCACAAGACTAGCTGGGGTGTGGTGGTGAATCTGATGCTACATTCTTCTCAATGCTACTGCTGCTGCTGCTGCTAAGTCACTTCAGTCATGTCCGACTCTGTGCAACCCCATGGACGGCAGTCCACCAGGATCCCCTGTCCCTGGGGTTCTCCAGGCAAGAACACTGGAGTAGGTTGCCATTTCCTTCTCCAATGCCTGAAAGTGAAAAGTGAATGTGAAGTCGCTCAGTCGTGTCCAACTCTCTGCAACCCCATGGACTGCAGCCTACCAGGCTCCTCCGTCCATGGGATTTTCCAGGCAAGAGTACTGGAGTGGGGTGCCATTGCCTTCTCCTATTCTTCTCTATATCCCTTTCTTTTCCATGTTCTGCCCTGCCTCTGACCTGGAAGCGGGGGTGGAGGAACTGCTTCCTCTGTGTCAGGATGACTGAATACGTCAGGGCCCTGTGGTTGCTGGTTCCTTTTTGACACTTTCTTCACCCTTGAACATTGATGATAGATAGGAAAATTTATACAACATTATTAAAAATATAAGCCTGTTGTCAGAAGCAGGGCTCTGGCATTGACTTTAGATACTTTTGGCTCCACGAGAAAAGAGGCATCATTCACTTGTAAGAAGAATTCTGAGAAATTAGTGATTCTAACTAATTCTGTTCTGTTGCTAACAAATTTAATGAACCCAGGCAGGCCCTTTTCTCAACCTGGACCTCAGCTTTCTTTCCTATAAAAGAATCAAGCCCTCCCTGCTCTAATCATCTGTGTTTTTATATGTCTTATTATTCACATGGTGCTCTATTAAAGTGGCTGTACCCATCCCAAAGCAGGTGAAAATCATCCATCACCAACTCAAATCAGGATGGATATGTTTGGAGGAGAATATGCCAACTTTAAATGTATCAGTTCAGTTCGGTCGCTCAGTCATGTCCGATTCTTTGTGACCCCATGAGTCGCAGCACACCAGGCCTCCCTATCCATCACCCACTCCCAGAGTCACTCAGACTCATGTCCATCGAGTCAGTGATGCCATCCAGCCATCTCATCCTCTGTCGTCCCCTTCTCCTCCTGCCCCAAATCCCTCCCAGCATCAGAATCTTTTCCAATGAGTCAACTCTTCGCATGAGATGACCAAAGTACTGGAGTTTCAGCTTTAGCATCATTCCTTCCAAAGAAATCCGAGGACTGATCTCCTTCAGAATAAAATAAACAAACAAACAGCATTTGTCTCTCACAGATGTGCTTTTGTCAAGCATCCGCTTTGAAAAACAGGAAAGAGAATCCAGGAAAGCTATTTAATGGGGCCAAACCATGTCATCACCCTCCTTCTTCCACATACACATAATTCCAATCAAATTTTTGTACGTCTGAATCCTATATTTAGAGGTAAGAGAGCACAAAGACCTGGAGCCAGGTTGCCTAATTTCAAAGCTAAGCTCTGCTATTTACTACTATGTGACTGCGGGCAAATTACTTAACCTCTCCGAGCTACATTTTCCCGCCTGTGAAATGGGGCTGTAATGGTACTTTCCTCAAATGGTAGTTCTGAGGATGAATAAAAGCGCTGAGGACAATGCCCGGCACGTAGTAAGTGCTCATAGGATTGCTTATAGTTATTATCTATAAGTATGGTCTGAGAATGCTTTAAAATGAAGAAAAATAAACTACAGACAAGTTTTCTTCAGTTTCCTGGAGACCTCTTTTTTTCCCATGGTGGCATGCCCTCAAATTTGTTCTTACCATCTAAATAACAGTCCTAAGCAGCTTCTTCTCTTCAGTAAGTCCCAAGAATCAAACATCTTTGTAGGTAATGCCAGTGACTGCCTATGCAGGTGGACCACTCAGGGTTTTGTTGACCCCTTAGTTTAGCTTCTCATTTTATAGATGATTGCCTACCCACGTTGGAGAAAATGATAGGAAAATGGCTGAAGCAGCCCCTGTGTAGGGCAGAGGAGAGCAGTGCATCATGGAGAAAGTTGCAGAGACTTCCCTGGGGGTCCAGAGGTTAAGAATCTGCCTTGAATGCAAGGGACATGGGTTCAACCTCTGGTCAGGGAACTAAGATCCCAAGTGCTGTGGAGCAACTTAGCCAGTGAGCCACAACTACCAAAGCTGCAACTACTGAGCTTGTGTGCTACTACTAGGGAGTCCTTGCACTGCAGTGAAAGATCCTGCATACTCAGCTAAGAGCCAGCACAGTAAAATAAATGGACAAAAGAAACTCAGAGCCTGGGGAAAGAGAGAGAAGGAGATAGCTTCATCCATACAAACTAGGTACAAGGAAGAGACAGGGAAACAACAAAGTTATAAGAATTTTCCACAAATAGCTCCCACAGCAATGGTGCAGGTTGGGAGTTGCGAAATGTCTGTGGAGCTGGGGTCTGTTGTCTTCTCTGCATTCGCAGCAGCTCAGATGAACAGTGTCCTAGAGACCCAGTGAACCCCACAACTCATAAGGGCCTCATGGAGCAGATGCCCAAGAAGGCAGAAGAAAGGTGTTGAGATGGGTTAACTTGTTAACAGGGAGGGAGGTAAAGAAAGAATGCAGCTCCCAACTGCTGAGTCACAGGTACTGTAATTTGTTCAGGTTTTATTCAGTGTCTGATAAAGTTGGTTATCCTTTTGTCCACATAGCTTCGGAGTTATTCTCAGACAACATTTTTTTGTTAAAATCCTGATGGAAGTGCTCTAATTAGTTCTTGAAAGAGAACCATCTGAATGTGGAGGGGTTTCTAATGACCCGCAGCTGGTAGCTCTGCTGGGGCCTGGAGAGAAGGGCTGCCCCTAATTGGATTTACCTGCATGATTTCGTTATTGAAACAGAAGTAAAAGAGAAGAGCTGTTATTGAATAAATATGTGAAACAAGGCCAGGTATGCGTGCTCAAGAGACACAGTCAAATAGCAAGGTTTGTGCCACCAGCTGTATTTATAAAATTTATAAAATTATGATATTAATATGTAAGACAGAACAAAGTGGCCACCTAGCATAAATCTTCACCTTTTATTTTTATTTTTAATTGCATTAAATTAGCATATAACATTGGTTTCAGGTGTACAACATAGTGATTTGATATTTTTATACATTATGAAATGGTCATCTCAGTAAGGTCGTTTATCACCAGACAAAGTTAGTGACTATATTCCCTATGTATGTGTTACATTCCTGTGACTTATTCATTTTATAGCTGGAAGTTTGTACCTCTGAATTCCCTTCACCAGTTTTATCTGTCCTCCTCCCTGCCCCCATGACAACCATCAGTTTGTTCTCTGTATCTATGAGATGTGTATAAGAGACAGTATAAATCCAGATAGTCTATTCTGATTGTGACATCATTTTATGTAAAGAAATGTATTAAGAGAAGCTCTCTAATTTTTGCTCCATGGGATTTTACCTTATTTAAATACAAAAAAGAAAGGGAGGGGAGCATTTCTTCAAAGGCAAATAATCTGGAAAGATTTCATGATAGAAAAGTATTCTTTGGCGTCAGAATGCTTGTTCCCTGTTTTGGGGACGAGAGCATGGAGAAGTGTATCTAATGACTGGAATGGATTATTTTTCCATTTGCCTTAGGAGTTTGAGACTAAGGATTTGGGGACAGGGGGAGTATTTGTTTAAAGAAAGATACTCTATTGCAGATGGTGATTGCAGCCATGAAATTAAAAGACGCTTACTCCTTGGAAGGAAAGTTATGACCAACCTAGATAGCATATTCAAAAGCAGAGACATTACTTTGCCCACAAAGATCCGTCTAGTCAAGGCTATGGTTTTTCCAGTGGTCATGTATGGATGTGAGAGTTGGACTATAAAGAAAGCTGAGCACAGAAGAATTGATGCTTTTGAACTGTGATATTGGAGAAGACTCTTGAGAATCCCTTGGACTGCAAGGAGATCCAACCATCCTAAAGGAGATCAGTCCTTGGTGTTCATTGGAAGGACTGATGCTGAAGCTGAAACTCCAATATTTTGGTCACCTCATGCGAAGAGTTGACTCATTGGGAAAGACCCTGATGTTGGGAGGTATTGGGGGCAGGAGGAAGAGGGGACGACAGAGGATGAGATGGCTGGATGGCATCACCGACTCAATGGAAATGAGTTTGGGTAAAGTCCGGGAGTTGGTGATGGACAGGGAGGCCTGGCATGCTGCGATTCATGAGGTCGCAAAGAGTCAGATAGGACTGAACAACTGAACTGAACTGAACTCTAAAAGAATTTCTAAAGAAATGCACCACAAGACTAGCTGGGGTGTGGTGGTGAATCTGATGCTACATTCTTCTCAATGCTACTGCTGCTGCTGCTGCTAAGTCACTTCAGTCATGTCCGACTCTGTGCAACCCCATGGACGGCAGTCCACCAGGATCCCCTGTCCCTGGGGTTCTCCAGGCAAGAACACTGGAGTAGGTTGCCATTTCCTTCTCCAATGCCTGAAAGTGAAAAGTGAATGTGAAGTCGCTCAGTCGTGTCCAACTCTCTGCAACCCCATGGACTGCAGCCTACCAGGCTCCTCCGTCCATGGGATTTTCCAGGCAAGAGTACTGGAGTGGGGTGCCATTGCCTTCTCCTATTCTTCTCTATATCCCTTTCTTTTCCATGTTCTGCCCTGCCTCTGACCTGGAAGCGGGGGTGGAGGAACTGCTTCCTCTGTGTCAGGATGACTGAATACGTCAGGGCCCTGTGGTTGCTGGTTCCTTTTTGACACTTTCTTCACCCTTGAACATTGATGATAGATAGGAAAATTTATACAACATTATTAAAAATATAAGCCTGTTGTCAGAAGCAGGGCTCTGGCATTGACTTTAGATACTTTTGGCTCCACGAGAAAAGAGGCATCATTCACTTGTAAGAAGAATTCTGAGAAATTAGTGATTCTAACTAATTCTGTTCTGTTGCTAACAAATTTAATGAACCCAGGCAGGCCCTTTTCTCAACCTGGACCTCAGCTTTCTTTCCTATAAAAGAATCAAGCCCTCCCTGCTCTAATCATCTGTGTTTTTATATGTCTTATTATTCACATGGTGCTCTATTAAAGTGGCTGTACCCATCCCAAAGCAGGTGAAAATCATCCATCACCAACTCAAATCAGGATGGATATGTTTGGAGGAGAATATGCCAACTTTAAATGTATCAGTTCAGTTCGGTCGCTCAGTCATGTCCGATTCTTTGTGACCCCATGAGTCGCAGCACACCAGGCCTCCCTATCCATCACCAACTCCCAGAGTCACTCAGACTCATGTCCATCGAGTCAGTGATGCCATCCAGCCATCTCATCCTCTGTCGTCCCCTTCTCCTCCTGCCCCAAATCCCTCCCAGCATCAGAATCTTTTCCAATGAGTCAACTCTTCGCATGAGATGACCAAAGTACTGGAGTTTCAGCTTTAGCATCATTCCTTCCAAAGAAATCCGAGGACTGATCTCCTTCAGAATAAAATAAACAAACAAACAGCATTTGTCTCTCACAGAAGATGTGCTTTTGTCAAGCATCCGCTTTGAAAAACAGGAAAGAGAATCCAGGAAAGCTATTTAATGGGGCCAAACCATGTCATCACCCTCCTTCTTCCGCATACACATAATTCCAATCAAATTTTTGTACGTCTGAATCCTATATTTAGAGGTAAGAGAGCACAAAGACCTGGAGCCAGGTTGCCTAATTTCAAAGCTAAGCTCTGCTATTTACTACTATGTGACTGCGGGCAAATTACTTAACCTCTCCGAGCTACATTTTCCCGCCTGTGAAATGGGGCTGTAATGGTACTTTCCTCAAATGGTAGTTCTGAGGATGAATAAAAGCGCTGAGGACAATGCCCGGCACGTAGTAAGTGCTCATAGGATTGCTTATAGTTATTATCTATAAGTATGGTCTGAGAATGCTTTAAAATGAAGAAAAATAAACTACAGACAAGTTTTCTTCAGTTTCCTGGAGACCTCTTTTTTTCCCATGGTGGCATGCCCTCAAATTTGTTCTTACCATCTAAATAACAGTCCTAAGCAGCTTCTTCTCTTCAGTAAGTCCCAAGAATCAAACATCTTTGTAGGTAATGCCAGTGACTGCCTATGCAGGTGGACCACTCAGGGTTTTGTTGACCCCTTAGTTTAGCTTCTCATTTTATAGATGATTGCCTACCCACGTTGGAGAAAATGATAGGAAAATGGCTGAAGCAGCCTCTGTGTAGGGCAGAGGAGAGCAGTGCATCATGGAGAAAGTTGCAGAGACTTCCCTGGGGGTCCAGAGGTTAAGAATCTGCCTTGAATGCAAGGGACATGGGTTCAACCTCTGGTCAGGGAACTAAGATCCCAAGTGCTGTGGAGCAACTTAGCCAGTGAGCCACAACTACCAAAGCTGCAACTACTGAGCTTGTGTGCTACTACTAGGGAGTCCTTGCACTGCAGTGAAAGATCCTGCATACTCAGCTAAGAGCCAGCACAGTAAAATAAATGGACAAAAGAAACTCAGAGCCTGGGGAAAGAGAGAGAAGGAGATAGCTTCATCCATACAAACTAGGTACAAGGAAGAGACAGGGAAACAACAAAGTTATAAGAATTTTCCACAAATAGCTCCCACAGCAATGGTGCAGGTTGGGAGTTGCGAAATGTCTGTGGAGCTGGGGTCTGTTGTCTTCTCTGCATTCGCAGCAGCTCAGATGAACAGTGTCCTAGAGACCCAGTGAACCCCACAACTCATAAGGGCCTCATGGAGCAGATGCCCAAGAAGGCAGAAGAAAGGTGTTGAGATGGGTTAACTTGTTAACAGGGAGGGAGGTAAAGAAAGAATGCAGCTCCCAACTGCTGAGTCACAGGTACTGTAATTTGTTCAGGTTTTATTCAGTGTCTGATAAAGTTGGTTATCCTTTTGTCCACATAGCTTCGGAGTTATTCTCAGACAACATTTTTTTGTTAAAATCCTGATGGAAGTGCTCTAATTAGTTCTTGAAAGAGAACCATCTGAATGTGGAGGGGTTTCTAATGACCCGCAGCTGGTAGCTCTGCTGGGGCCTGGAGAGAAGGGCTGCCCCTAATTGGATTTACCTGCATGATTTCGTTATTGAAACAGAAGTAAAAGAGAAGAGCTGTTATTGAATAAATATGTGAAACAAGGCCAGGTATGCGTGCTCAAGAGACACAGTCAAATAGCAAGGTTTGTGCCACCAGCTGTATTTATAAAATTTATAAAATTATGATATTAATATGTAAGACAGAACAAAGTGGCCACCTAGCATAAATCTTCACTTTTTATTTTTAATTGCATTAAATTAGCATATAACATTGGTTTCAGGTGTACAACATAGTGATTTGATATTTTTATACATTATGAAATGGTCATCTCAGTAAGGCCGTTTATCACCAGACAAAGTTAGTGACTATATTCCCTATGTATGTGTTACATTCCTGTGACTTATTCATTTTATAGCTGGAAGTTTGTACCTCTGAATTCCCTTCACCAGTTTTATCTGTCCTCCTCCCTGCCCCCATGGCAACCACCAGTTTGTTCTCTGTATCTATGAGCCTATTTCTGTTTTGTTTTTTCATTTGTTTTGTTTTTGTATTCCCCATATAAGTGATATCATACAGTATTTTCTCTGTCTGACTTATTTCACTTAGCATCATATTTCAATTAGCATAAAGCCCGCTTACCTATGTTCGTGTAAATGGCAACATTTTATTCTTTTTCATGGCTAAATAATAGTCATATATATGTATAGATATGTATATGATATACAGATATGTACATATCTATCTATATATATCTTCTTTATCCATTCATCTATCAATGGATACCTAAGTTGCTTCCACAGAGGCCCAGAGTAATCCAGTACTTACTCAAGGACTCTGAGTCCAGTAGACTCTGTGTCCTACTCAGGGTCTCTTTCCACCTTAGCTCACTGCCTCTCCTGGATGTCATTTAATCTGTGTCTTTGGTGGAAGGGAACTGTTCTCTCTATTTTTGTTGTGTGGGATGGAAAGACTTCATTTTAGTAAAATATAGTAATGAAAGTTACTGTTGGTTTTTTTCCTAAAAAACAATTCTCTTACAGGATTTTAAAGATAATCTGCAGTTTGAAGTACTTCTTATCAGTAGGTACTAGTCAGATGCTCACTTTGAACATCCCAGGAATCATTTCTGATGGAGAACAGAGGCTAAGGGTAAGGAAGCTGAAGCAAAGGTGATGACATTTTGTCAGAAAGGAAATACACTGATGCGTGAGCCAGTGCAAACATGTGAGAAAATGCACACAAAATCTAGAGAAGAGAAGGTGGCTTTTCTTGTCTAAAAATGGCCAATATATGAATAGGCCAAGTTACTTATACTTGTCTGAGTGGAGAGGCGGCTTATCCACCTATCTTCCAGAGCAGCGGTGTCTCAGTGCTCTGTGACACTTCAAGTTTGTTCGGGTTTCTAAAATGGGACCAAGGAGTCTGACAGCAATGGGAATAATGAAGTGCCCAGAAGAAGCAGTGAGGTGGCTTATGTTTTGCAGCATCATGGATAAGAGGTGATTTATCCCCTTCAGGCTGGGCTTTTCACAAGCAAGGAACCTTATTCAAACTGTGGCCACATCCTAGACCATAAATGAAATTCCCAAGCAACAAAAAGCAACTTTGACCAAATAAAACTTAAACTTTGCATTCATCTGACTTTACATGTAGGGAAATGGTTCAGGAACCTTTTATACATAGTCTATCAATAATATCATTATCTTTACAAGTTTGGTATTTACAATTCAGGTGACGAATGGTCTTCAGATTCCCCCAGGGCTTCAGGGGAACTTGTGAACCACTTGAAGCCAAGGAAGCTTGAGAAAGCACAAGGGAGAGCTGATGTTTCTCCAGCTTCTGAAGGAAATGTAGGAATGGAATAAAACTGTGCAGTGGAAACAAAGTATGTGTTTTTAACAAGAAAACAATGTGAGCATTCCTCGTTATTTAAATATCATTTACTTTTGAACGGCATTAAGATCCTTTTATTTTTTCCTGATGCAAATCTGCGTGTGTGTGGAGAGCCTTTGCAAACGTCTCTTTTGTTACCTATGGAGATGAGAAAGAAGCACTAAATGGATTGTTTTGACGTGAACAAAATCCTAATAAATTACTTTTATTATACTCTCAAAAATTCCTAAGAGGCTTTCTTTATTACTAATTTTAGTTATGGAAAAATAAAGATATTAGATATTATAAAATAAAGATAAATAATAATATTTTATTATTCTAAAATAAAGATATTATATGCCTGTATTTACCAAGGAAAGACCTTAAAAGTTCATTAAAATGACTTCCCAAATCCACTGTGCTTATTATTTTTTTTTTATAAAATTAAGGGAAAGACTTTCATAGCCACCTCTGCCCTCTTGCTGTAAATTGACCTTGCACACTCCAGTCTGGTATGTGAACCGTGAAAAATTGAAGGGAACTCTTTCAACCCTATCTCTTTACCTGCTGTGGTAATTAGCATCTCAAAGAATGATAACCCCTTAAAAGGCACACTGCAAGCTGCTTATTCATGAGAACACCATGTTACAGATTCGTAGGCAGATGGAGGTGATGAAGATCCATAGGGGTAAGTTGAGGACAGTGGATCTGTGTTGCTCCTTTTATTCTTCGCATGACAAAATAATAAGGACATCTTGCCTCAGCCAATAAAACAATGCTCTAGGAATCTCTTTTCCTAGCTCAGGGATTAGTTCTAAAGCCAGAAGGCTGTTTGCCGTTGCCAATATTATAAAACTACTAAAAGTTTACTAGTTTATTCTTTAAACTTTTTAAATTTTATGTTGGAGTAGATAACAATGTAGTGTTAGTTTCAGATGTACAGCAAAGTGATTCAGTTATAGATATTTCCATTCTTTTTCAAGTTCTTTTCCCATTAGGTTATTATAGAATATTGAGCAGAGTTCCCTGTGCCATACAGTAGGTCTTTGTTCATCTATTTTATTATTTTAACTTAAAAAATTTGTTTATACTTTTTTTTTCTGCACCACACAGCACATGTACTCTAGTTCCCTGACAAGGGACCGAACCTGCACCCCCTGTATTGGAAGCATAGAGTCTTAGTCACTGGATTGCCAAAGAAGTGCTACTTTAAATATAACAGATTAAACTATTTTTAGGTAACATTTCTAATGGAGTAACAGAATGAATGCACTGTTCAACTGCTGGGTCTTTCATTCTGTCTATTTTTATACCTAAATATTAGACTGCCTACTTATTTTATCAAAAATTGAATTTTTTTGGACTTTTTAGAAACACTTATTTTTAAATGACTGTTTCCTCATTCACTATAACTTGGAAAAACACACAAACAAAACTGGACAGGGTTTTTTTAGATCTTCCTTGAAATGAATTTAGGTGCTGTAGACACCAAAAGTCACCACCTAAAGAACAATAAGAACTAAGGTTAATTGTCACCATAAATAAGAATCTTGAAATGGAAATAGAATAAATGACTGATGCTAATGGGTTGATCCTCACTGTGCGGCTCCCCACAGGGTGCTTTCTGGCCTTGAACTCCAGGTACTTGAATTCTGATCTGCCGTTTCCTATTGTATCACTTTCGGCAAATTGTCCCATTTCATTAAGTGTCAGAGTAAAATGAAAAAATAAAAGCAACTTCCTTGTAGGGCTGGGGGGACTAAATGAGATGACGGCTCTAAAGCTTCTAACCCAGTACCTGGTTTATAGTTACCATTATTCTATTGTTATCTAAGATTGGCAATAGAAACTCATGTGATTAAGTCAGCTGCTTATCTTGAAATTCTCATTGTTCTAACTATCTGTATCGTACTTACCTTGTAAGTCACATTTTATTTCTGTTTTCAGATGAAGAAGAGAGATAGGACAAATAGCATGTAATTTTGTCACTGAGTTAAATATTTTTTCAAGTGCTTCTGCTATTGGGGCAGGATAACATGATATGGAANTAGGCAGATGGAGGTGATGAAGATCCATAGGGGTAAGTTGAGGACAGTGGATCTGTGTTGCTCCTTTTATTCTTCGCATGACAAAATAATAAGGACATCCTGCCTCAGCCAATAAAACAATGCTCTAGGAATCTCTTTTCCTAGCTCAGGGATTAGTTCTAAAGCCAGAAGGCTGTTTGCCGTTGCCAATATTATAAAACTACTAAAAGTTTACTAGTTTATTCTTTAAACTTTTTAAATTTTATGTTGGAGTAGATAACAATGTAGTGTTAGTTTCAGATGTACAGCAAAGTGATTCAGTTATAGATATTTCCATTCTTTTTCAAGTTCTTTTCCCATTAGGTTATTATAGAATATTGAGCAGAGTTCCCTGTGCCATACAGTAGGTCTTTGTTCATCTATTTTATTATTTTAACTTAAAAAATTTGTTTATACTTTTTTTTTCTGCACCACACAGCACATGTACTCTAGTTCCCAGACAAGGGACCGAACCTGCACCCCCTGTATTGGAAGCATAGAGTCTTAGTCACTGGATTGCCAAAGAAGTGCTACTTTAAATATAACAGATTAAACTATTTTTAGGTAACATTTCTAATGGAGTAACAGAATGAATGCACTGTTCAACTGCTGGGTCTTTCATTCTGTCTATTTTTATACCTAAATATTAGACTGCCTACTTATTTTATCAAAAATTGAATTTTTTTGGACTTTTTAGAAACACTTATTTTTAAATGACTGTTTCCTCATTCACTATAACTTGGAAAAACACACAAACAAAACTGGACAGGGTTTTTTTAGATCTTCCTTGAAATGAATTTAGGTGCTGTAGACACCAAAAGTCACCACCTAAAGAACAATAAGAACTAAGGTTAATTGTCACCATAAATAAGAATCTTGAAATGGAAATAGAATAAATGACTGATGCTAATGGGTTGATCCTCACTGTGCGGCTCCCCACAGGGTGCTTTCTGGCCTTGAACTCCAGGTACTTGAATTCTGATCTGCCGTTTCCTATTGTATCACTTTCGGCAAATTGTCCCATTTCATTAAGTGTCAGAGTAAAATGAAAAAATAAAAGCAACTTCCTTGTAGGGCTGGGGGGACTAAATGAGATGACGGCTCTAAAGCTTCTAACCCAGTACCTGGTTTATAGTTACCATTATTCTATTGTTATCTAAGATTGGCAATAGAAACTCATGTGATTAAGTCAGCTGCTTATCTTGAAATTCTCATTGTTCTAACTATCTGTATCGTACTTACCTTGTAAGTCACATTTTATTTCTGTTTTCAGATGAAGAAGAGAGATAGGACAAATAGCATGTAATTTTGTCACTGAGTTAAATATTTTTTCAAGTGCTTCTGCTATTGGGGCAGGATAACATGATATGGAATATGAATCACAAAATCTATTATGACTTCACCAGTCTAGAAGCGCAACAATTGCATTTCCCCCTTCTTTTATTTTTAGAATTGCAGAATAAGATGAACATTTTGCTTTTTAAATTTTATTTGAAAGAAGAATGTCACCACTATGCTTTTGGCAAAGATTTGTCCTCTCTCTCTTATGGGGCAAAACCTATTCAATTCAGCCAAATACTTTATGGCCAAAAATGTTTCTCCATACTGTCAGAATGAATGTTAAATCAGACATGCATACTGATAATGATCGCTAAGTTAAGTTACAAGTGCTAACAGCTAAGAGGAGCTAAGTTACAAGGGCTTGGTTCAGGGAGAAGAAACCGGTAAAGAAATTCATGGCAGAATGAAAAGAGGGCTTATTCCAGTAGATTTCGTATTCATTTCACCACTGTTTTTGCATTTCACACATGTAGAAATGAAAATGGTTAATTCTGGGAAATATTAATACCATCTGTGGAAGGGATAAAGATGGACTGGACTCCTCCCCAGCACCTAGGACTCTCTGAGCAAAGCCACTGGTGACTGCTAGTAGCACTCAACCACCCTCCAGAAAGTACCTCTTTTTATTTTCTCTTTTTTCCCTCTCATTCATGTAGGTCCTTAATCAATAAATACTCTCTAAATAGGAGAGACCAGTTCTCGTCCTCAAAAATCTTCTTTTTGAGCAGATGTGTTCTGCAGTGAGCTCCATAGACTCCTCCATGTGGCTGTTAATGTTTAATCACAGTAACTTGGGGCTCCTCATATTAAACTGCATTTTATGGGTCTAATCAGTACCCGGGGCTTTCCTGGTGGCTCAGTGGTAAAGAATCCACCTGCCAATTCAGGAGACATGAGTTGGATCCCTGGGTCAGGAAGATCCCCTGCAGAAGGAAACGGCAAGCTGCTCGAGTATTCTTGCCTGGGAAAGCCCAGGCACTGAGGAGTCTGGTGGGCTACAGTCCATGGGGTTTCAGAGTTGGACATAACTTGGCAACTTAGCAATAGCAACAATAAGTACATACTGGGTACATCTTTGTAATATGAGAATATATAGAAAGGGAAAGCACGTTTGTCCCATGATTNCTGAGGAGTCTGGTGGGCTACAGTCCATGGGGTTTCAGAGTTGGACATAACTTGGCAACTTAGCAATAGCAACAATAAGTACATACTGGGTACATCTTTGTAATATGAGAATATATAGAAAGGGAAAGCACGTTTGTCCCATGATTACATTTTCTAAGGAAAAAATAAAAAACATGCCATTTAATTTTCCTCTAGAGAAAGCAATGTTTCTGGTGCAAGTGGATTCAGCAATCCAAAAGGGTGTTTATAAGTGCCAACAGAGTCCCAGGTTGCTTGGCAATGCACATGGAGACCAAAAAAAACAAAAAACAAAAAACACATATGGCTGTCATTCCAGAGATGATCAATTCAGAGCAGATGATCAATTCAGAGCAGCCCAGAATAAAGCTTTTGAATGAGGGGTGAAGAATGTGAAGGCACCCCTGTGATTTATTTTTTAAACAAAATCTAAATAAACAAAAACCAAGTCGTAAATGTATTATTTCCCCTCAAAGGGGGAAATACCAATAATGGAGTTTAAGGTGGTGGTGCCAAGTTCTTTCAAGTTATAAACTACACTGATGCAAAGCAGATGAAATTTCATCTGTGGCTTTTGCAAATGAAAGCTTTTTACTGGGGGAAATGGAGCCATTTCTGCCCCCATAGCTGTGCTGAAGCCTCAGGTTCAGCAGAAGTTCAAGTCTTCCTTTCCTCAGCATGCCAGAAGCAGGCATCTTGGTAAACACAGCCCTGAAGGATTCACAAGGAAAGTACTAAAGGGTTAATGACAAAGGGTCCCAAAAGCCAAGAAATAGAAAAAATTCCCCCAATTAACAGACTGTATATGCTTATTTTTTTAAAAAGACATCAAACTGGTCTATACATAGAACTAAAGCCGATGGGGAAACAGTGGAAACAGTGTCAGACTTTATATTTTTGGGCTCCAAAATCACTGCAGATGGTGACTGCAGCCATGAAATTAAAAGACGCTTACTCCTTGGAAGACAAGTTATGACCAACTAGATAGTATATTCAAAAGCAGAGACATTACTTTGCCGACTAAGGTCCGTCTAGTCAAGGCTATGGTTTTTCCTGTGGTCATGTATGGATGTGAGAGTTGGACTGTGAAGAAGGCTGAGCGCCGAAGAATTGATGCTTTTGAACAGTGGTGTTGGAGAAGACTCTTGAGAGTCCCTTGGACTGCAAGGAGATCCAACCAGTCCATTCTGAAGGAGATCAGCCCTGGGATTTCTTTGGAAGGAATGATGCTAAAGCTGAAAATCCAGTACTTTGGCCACCTCATGAGAAGAGTTGACTCATTGGAAAAGACTCTGATGCTGGGAGGGACTGGGGGTAGGAGGAGAGGGGACGACAGAGGATGAGATGGCTGGATGGCATCACGGACTCGATGGACATGAGTCTGAGTGAACTCCGAGAGATGGTGATGGACAGGGAGGCCTGACGTGCTGCAATTCATGGGGTCGCAAAGAGTCGGACACCACTGAGCAACTGAACTGAACTGAACTGAACTGAAAGCTCATCAAATGAGGGCTAGTCAGTAAAGAATACCTTTGGTAATATATCCTTGTCTTTTCATTTGTAGATGATAATGAATTTGGCAACCATCCTGCCCCTTTTTTCGTAAATCTAGGAGTGAGATTCTATCCATAACTCCTCTGTTTTCTGAGCAGGGGATTTTTTAGAGCCCCATTGGCCTAGTTACAGCTTTAATGCTGAAAGAATTGATAGCATTTGGAAGAGCTGGAAAGGTTAGGGTTTTGTCATTCTCTCTCTGTGACTTTATCTGTATTTTATTAGTTATTAGTGTCAATTGTTACCAAAAGGTTAGTGGGTCACATTGCTTGTTGCTCAAAAGCCAATAAACAGGCCAGGTTGGTGGAAAGAACAGTTCGCTTTATTTTGGATGCTGCATCTGGGGAGTGGGGAGGGTGGACATCTGTCCAAAGGCCGACTTCCACCACCCACTGGCAACCAGTGGGGCAAGAGACAGAGGAAAGGGGCTACAGGTAGAAACAGCACAGTCAGCTGTGACAGTCATCTTTAAGTTGGTCATCAGTAGTCTGACCAGAGTCATCTTGGTTGTTTTAGGTACAGTTAATCTTAAGTTCCAGGGTCCATTTGTTCCCATTTCTTTGAGGCCAGTTCTTGAAATTGTGACGGCTTCTGTTGTGGGTAGATCATGTAGTTAACTTCTTCTACCTTGTGTTTAGTATCTATAAAAGAACTCACAGGATGTGGCTCAGAATATTATCTGTGAAAGTCGCTCAGTTGTGTCCAACTCTTTGTAACCCCATGGACTGTAGCCCTCAGGCTTCTCTTTCCATGGAGTTTTCCAGGCAAGAACATTGGAGTGGGTTGCCATGCCCTGCTCCAGGGGATCTTCCTGACCCAGGTCTCTTGGATTGATTGAACCCAGGTCTCTTGCATTGCAGGCAGATTCTTTACCATCTGAACCACTAGGAAAACCTCCTTATCTGTAGCCCTTCAGAAAGGACTAATGGTCCTTGACTATGCCTAATGACTACATTATTCTTATTTGGTCTCCTTTGACTGTTTTCCTTTGTTTCTGCATTTCCGTGATTAAACTTATTCTTTGATTTACGTTTTCCACAGACAAAAGGCAGGCAGAGGACACAGGTGTGGGGACAGGCAAGGACCATAGGGTCCATTTCAATTGCAATGAAATAATACCTTATCTTCTTTCTCCAATGACTTTATCTTGTTTATAGAAAGTAAAGGTGAGAAATTGTATGATAAGGTTCGTATGAGTCCGAGAGTCACCAGTAAGGAAAATGTGAAAGACCATTTCACATCAGTGCTTATAGCACCTGATTCTGAAACATCCAGCTTAAGAGTATAAATTGCCATTAGCCAGCAAGATGTGTGTCTCCATGTTCTGCAATATCCCAAATGAGAGAACTATAGTTTACTTCAGTTTCTTTATAGAATAAAAGAGACCACAGCTTGGCGACTCTTGCTTGAACTGATGAATCTCCAAATGGACAGGAAGAATCCTCAAGGTGGCAGCACCTTCATAGCTTTCAAATCCTCCCCTGGAGAGGTTTTTAATTAGAACTAAAGATACAGTAACTACATAAAAACAATGGATCCAGGAATAGCCAACTAAATGGCACTAGCAACATGTAACGATGGAAGAAATAAAAAAGTATTAGAGATCTCTAGTCCCAGATTAAATACTGCTTGTTTTGGCTTTTCTACAAAAATATTCCCTTGCAAAGAAATGTTGCGAATTTATAAACTTGAAAATAATACAGTGTAGAGTTTCAAGAACGAGGCGGTGGCTGGTGTCTTCTCCGCTAACGTAACACTCTGCGGTGGCTTGTTTCTCACCACTGCCTGGTCTCTCCCGTCCTTCACACCAGCCAGGCTATTGTGACTGTTGCACTGATTTCCATGTCCCTGTGCTTAAGGAAGAAGCTATTATGGGAGCTTTCAGCCAAAGTGATAACAATAAAGAAATGATTTAAGACCAGGAGCAGGAAGAGAGAAGGAGTGACAGCTATTCTGTAGGCTACGGAAGGTGAGCAGAACTGCCCTGATGTGAACAGTTTATTATGTTCAGGCAAAATTGCATGCTGTTGTTCAGTGTAAAGGGAGCATGTTCATGTGCAAATGAGCCCATGCAAAATATTTACTCATTGAAAGCATAGTTGGCTCAATCAATAATCTTTTCTGTAAAAGAAGAATATGGAGGAAAGTTAGCCTGTCTCTCAACCCCTAATATGGCTCCATCTTTCCAAAATCAAGAACATCAAAGCCAACTAGGCAAGAAAGGAAGTATTTAAAAGCTATTTAAAAGCTATCATATGTAAAAGCTCTCTTTTTTGTACCACTAAGCTAGTATATTTGATTTCTGTAAAACTGAATTAAATGAACTGACCTTGAGCAATCATTTTGGGGTCATCTCAGAGATAGCTGAGCCCCTTTGAGGGTGCCTATGACACTACCAGCCATCATTTCAGTTCAGTTCAGTTCAGTTCAGTTCAGTCGCTCAGTCGTGTCCGACTCTTTACGACCCCATGGATCACTTACTGTCTATCAATGTCTTGATCACCCAGGATCAGAATCTGAGCTTTACTTATTAGCTACCCATTCAAATAACCATGCACTGAATAACCACTGTCCATCAGGGACTGTCCTAGGCCTGATCCTCAGAACCTTAGTTTCCCTTGAACCATTTCCTCACGCAGTCCTTCCCTCGTGTTCTCAGTTTGGTTTGTTTCTGTCTAGTTTCATGGACTCCACCATCAACTCTAATTCCTTCATGAATCTGTTACTGCAAAAGCCCATCCTAAGTTTTCAGGTTGCATATGCAATGGCACCCCACTCTAGTACTCTTGCCTGGAAAATCCCATGGACAGAGGAGCCTGGAAGGCTGTGATCCGTGGGGTCGCTGAAGATTGGATACGACTGAGCGACTTCCCTTTCACTTTTCACTTCCATGCACTGGAGAAGGAAATGGCAACCCACTCCAGTGTTCTTGCCTGGAGAATCCCAGGGATGGAGTAGCCTGGTGGGCTGCTGTCCGTGGGGTTGCACAGAATCAGACATGACTGAAGTGACTTAGCAGTAGCAGCTTGATTAATCTTTGAGTTTATTCTGTGTGCCTCTGCCATCTGCTTGCACAATTCATTTTCACTTCCATAATTTCATTGTTAGTGAGATCAGTTGAAAATTTCCTTTTCCTTGGATGAAACTTGCTTATCATCTAACCACTTGTCCTGGTAATAGCTTCATTTCCCAAGGTTCTTCACTGTGTCCTAAACCTGCCATGCTCTTTTGCCTACTAGCATTTTGTTCACATTGGTTTCCCTACCTTCTTGCCAGGCTCTTGGCCTCCCCTAACATTCCTTTTCATTGCAATGTCTCTTGTAGTATTTATTATTTCTACTTCATATTCTACTTTGTCTTACTTTCTATTTTTTAAAACCTTTTTGTTTTCTCAGAAAGATTATATCCTTCTGAAAGGCAGATTTCTGGATCTTTTATTCACCTTGTCTCACTATGTTTGGCAGTAGGTGATCAAGAAGTACTTAGCAAATGGAATGATTTCTCTATAACAACTGGTCAACTATATATGTTCATTATGGTCATTAGTTCCCAAGGGAGCACTTTTTAGAAAGGTGTCATTCTACTCATTTAGATGTCATTCTACTCATGAGAGAAAAGATTCAATTTAAGAATGGTACTAATGTGGACTAAGGGCTTCCCTGGTGGCTAAGCGGTAAAGAATCTGCCTACAATGCAATAGCCACAGGAGACACGGGTTCCATCCTTGGGTGGGGAATATCCCTTGGAAGAGGGCATGACAACCCACTCCAAATATTATTGCTTGGATAATCCCATGAACAGAGGAGCCTGGGCTACAGTCCATGGGCTTGGAAAGAGCCGAACACAACTGAAGCAACTTAGCACGAACACACAAAATATGGACTAAAATGTTGAATCCTTCATGTCGTAAAAGCCACCTTTAGAGGATTACATAATTGTTAATATAACAGTAAAAGCTTACACTTGATTTTCATCTGTAACAAGAAGGTCAGGTTACTGCAACATCTTCTGTGTTGTTATGGCATGTTAATACGGGACAGCCTGACCTCTTACTCCAGCTTAATAATTTTATTTTCTCTAATAACATGGTCTCTATGAAGGTGAATTATGATATTTAGAAATGTTTTGAAGACTGCCTCATATAAAGTGGGTGATTCTGACTACCAAGGACATTTCTCTGCACTAAAATAAGAGATGGCTACAGTTGCCCTTTGCCACAATCCCAGCTGACTTTGGAGAGCATTGTGATGTGGCAAGCAAGCTTTCTTTTGTGGAGCTTGTTAAATGTGTATCTTGCCCATATCTAAGTGTATCCATTACTGATATTGCCTCAGCCTCCTAGGAATCAGGAAAAAGGGGAGAGTGATGATATGTTTAGTATTTCCAACTTCACATACAACTGGTTGCTTTAGAGACACATTTATTTCTGAAGTGTCTCTAAAAAATAGATAGTATAATTCTATATCTTAGGGAAAAATACGATATTTAGGAATAAACTTTTAAAGGGTGTTTGTTCTATTACTACTTGTTCATATTTATATGTTTCATATTTGGTATAAATACCTTTAATTATAAGCAGCCTTCAAATTTACAAAGATTACCTTCCACAGATATAGAAATTAACATGTACAAGCACCCGGTACTACACAGGGATTTACAAAGATGGTTCCCGGCGAAAAGCAGGAAAACCTGTGAGCAGAAAAGGTTGAAACTGCCCCCAATTCAGTTTTTTAAAAAACTAGAGGGTCTGTTTTACATAACTAGCATATTCTGTATCTTCTCGGTATTAGAAAGCAGGAAAAACTTTGCAACCTGCATGTTCTAGGTTTTGTGAAAATTATTCTCTGGTGAGCTTTAATGACGTGCTTGTGCTGGACTTGCAAGTGTGCATGAGATAGGAGGGGCTCTCCTCCCACTTTTGAACCCACTTCTTGGGAGCAGGGCAGAAGGGGGCTCTGCTCTCTCCCTGAGCACTACCCTTGCCAAACAAGAGCAATTAAAGTAGATATTTGACACAACAGAAAAAAGGAAACATAATAATGTCCCGGTGTTATGCTGAAAAAAGTGGTCATATTATAATAAATAAGGGTGTGTTTACCAATAACTATTTTACTACAATGTATTCAAAGAACTTAAGGCCCTCCAACCTGCTCTCAACTTCCCCAGCTCTTTGAGAAAGAGGTGAGAAATCAAGATGGAGCAACATAACTGAAGTCCAATACCCTGGGGAAGGGTTGGAGGGGTGAAAAATGTATCTGGTATTTTCTCTCTAAGCATCTTTGCTACAATCATTTGTCTTGCACAACTAACTGGCCAAAAGACAATTTTGCCTTAAAATATGTAATAACAAAAATAAACATTCAAGAGAGACATTGAAAAGGATGTAATGGAAACATGAAAAATCAATAATGAAAATCTAACAAGATTTTATCATGAAAAAATGAAAATACAAAAATTATTTGAATACAGTTAAATGTGTGTTCATTCATGATTATAATTGTATTTGGGTATACCTTAGAGAAAGCAATGATACTTCCTTTATCAAAGTTGATCATTAAGGATTTGAGATCTAATATCAGATGTAAGTTACAATATAAAAAGCAAGACTGCTGTTAAGTCTCTTTAGATTTTCTTGGAAGCAAAATGAGCACAAGAGAGATGCTGCTATTTCTTATCCATATATAATGTGAATAATTGGTAGTGCATATCTGGACTACATTTAAATGTTCTATCACATGCCCATTCCCTGTATTTTGCCAAACTGTCTAAGCCAGATTCTGTGTTGAATACCAAAATTCTATCTACACCATGGTCTCCACTATCAAAATAGCAAAAAGTCTTCACTATTTTCAAGAAACTTGTTTTCATTACATAACCATTTCTTTTCTGGATCACAGGAGGAGACTGATTCTTCTTTTGCTTTCAACTTCTAATATTGTGTGATAAATTGGGTAAAGGTGGCATGAGAGGGCAACCTGCTGTATCAAAATCAGCCAAGGAATTGATAATTAATGCTCTTGCAGACCATTGTGAATTACCAGCTGCCTCTTTTATATTTATCATAGCTTGGTAAATTTTTAATTTTAATGAGTGGGAAGGATTTGCTCACTGAAGGATTTGCAAACAGATATGTTATTTTCTAGTCCAGTCTAATGTAACGTGCAGGCTGGCTTTAAACTATTATCTCACCCTTCCAGTAAGTTTTCTTATCACTGTGCTTTTATAAGTAGATAGATGTAGTTGTTATCCACTATTTTAAGGCTGTCAAGTCTCTTTGTCACTGTCTAGACGATTACGAGCCCTGAGATTTATATAATATAAAAATATGGGAGCTCTGTATTTATGGAGATATGAACCTAAACTGTCAATCAGTTGTAACCAGACTGTCAAACCAGACTATCAAACAGTTATCTTCTCTTTTACAGTGAAATTAACTTATGGCCAATTAATTGTATAGTGAAACAGCTGTGGCAAAGATTCTCACAACAGGGATGCCTAGACCTAGGGATCAGGTGCTCTGGACTATCAGGGGAGGTAAGCAAGAGGGAATAAGTCAGAAAAGGAGAAAATCCTTTACATTGAGCTGAGATGGCGCCAATTTGGAGCAATGGGCAATTTTTAAAAGATTTTTTGATATGGACCATTTTTAAAGTTTTTATTGGATTTGTTACAATATGGCTTCTGTTCTATGTTTTTCAATTTTTTAACCACAAGGTATGTGGAATCTGAGACCTCCAACCAGAGATCAAAACCACACCCTTTCATTGGAAAACGAAGTCGAAACCACTGGGCTGTCAGTGAAGTCCCTGGAGCAATGAACAATTGAAGAGGAAAAATAAAGCGCTGTTTGGTTCCATCTTCTGGCTAGATGTAATCTAATTATCTAATAGTGTCATCTCCTTTCTGACAATATATTCCCCATCCCTTTCAAACATTGTTGTTGTTCAGTTGCTGAATCATGTCGGACTCTTTGGAACCCCAAGAACATATGAGCATATGAGGCTTCCCTGTCCATCACTTTCTCCCAGAGTTTGCTCAGAATCATGTCCACTGAGTCCATGATGCCATCCAACCATCTCATCCTCTGTCACCCCCTTCTCCTCCTGCATTCAATCTTTCCCAGCATCAGAGTCTTTTCTAATGAATCAATTCTTTGCATCAGGTGACCAAATTACTGGAGCTTCAGCTTTAGCATCAGTCCTTCCAGTGAATATTCAGGGTTAATTTCCTTTAGGATTGAGTGGTTTGATCTCCTTGCTGTCCAATAATTGGGGCATCAAAAATATACATAGAGAACAAGACACAGAACTCCTAGAGGAGCAGGTCACTGGAAGACACAGCCTCTGAATGAAATGCATATACTTTGCATAGATGCGCCCAGCTGCTATTCCACTCACAGCACTGCCTCCTCTTTTTTTCTCTGATGCCCTCACTCAGAACCTACGCCTCTGCATGACCCCTTTCAAGGAGTGCTATACTCTACCTTATGCACTTCCACAACGTCTCTAAGTTATACACTAAGGGGTCCCAGAGGAGTGGTGTGTGGATAGTCTACCCATTCTCTAATTCTTTCTTTCTTGTTGTTCCACTGTACCCTCAAAGCCTACAGGTATTGCTGTCTTTAGGAACTAGAAAAGCCTTGTATTCTTTGTTCTAAAAGAGTGTATGGAAATGTAAGTTTAAAACTCTCCTAGCTGTAGGCTGCCTGGGGAGATGGGCAAATGAAAAAAGTGGCAAACATCCCAGAGCAAGTCACAGACAAGTGCAACACCAGCAACAGCCTCGTTCTGCGGAAGCTGCTAGTTGTCAAGTTTTCTCGGCTCTCTCTCTGGCTGGCGGCCTGAATGGCTTTCTGATGTCTGTCTAAATTAACCTCTGGTTATTGAAAGTCAAGACCCATTTGTATGAGTCAAGAAAGAAGCTGTTCTCCTGAAATCGTGGTGGCCTTCAGCCATGTAGGAGCAGCTCAGAGTTTCTGGTGAGGTGAGAACATTGATTTTCCCCCAACTTGCACAACTCACCTTTTCACACTCCAGAAAACCTGGCAGAAAACATGTTGGTGCTCAAGATCAAGTGACTGAATTAAGGTTGCCATGACTCCCTACCCACCCTTGATGCCATTTTCTATCACTGGTGTAAGTAGAGGAAAAGCTATGAGCAGAGATAGTTGTGTAACAAGGACAGTCTTCTAGTTTGACTTATATCATGTGAGGAATGACTAAGGACTGCATTTAACTTTGCTCTATAAATCCTAGTTTAATTTTTTTTTTAATTTTTAAAAGATTTTTTATGTGGACCATTTTAAAAGTCTTTATTGAATTTGTTACAACATTGCTTCTGTTCTGTGTTTTGGTTTCTTGGCCACGGGGCATGTGGGATCTTAGCTTTCCAACAAGGGACTGAACCAGCACCTCCTGCAATGGGGGCTTCCCAAGTGGTGCTAGTGGTAAAGAATCTGGCTGTCAATGCAGGAGACATAAGAGATGCGATTTGATCCCCGGGTTGGGAAGATCCCTGGACGAGGGCATGGCAACCCACTCAAGTATTCTTGCCTGGAGAATCCCATGGGCAGAGGAGCCTGGCGGGCTACAGTCCTTAGGGTCTCAGAGAGTCAGACATGACTGAAGTGATTTAGCATGCATGCATGCACCTGCATTGGAAGGCAAAGTCTCAAACACTGGACTGCCAGGGAAGTTCTCCATATTAATTTTTAAATGCATATTCTACCCCAGTGATAGTACTTGAAAAATAAAGCTTGCCCTCTACACCATCTTTGAAAGAAATTTCTTCCTGATGTTAAACATTTGAAGACAGAGTAGAATAGTAGCTGATACCCACCTCTGGACTGGTACCCACTTACCTCTGTGTGACCACGGGCAAACTGTTCACACTTCTTGTGCCTCTGTTTTACCATCTATAATATGAAGATAAGAAATTCTACTTTAGAAAGATGGTGTGAGGATTAAAATAGTTAATCCATAGAAATCCAGCAAAAACTGTGCCTAAGCTTCCCTGGGTTTCCCTTGTAGCTCAGTCAGTAATGAGTTTGCCTGCAATGCAGGAGACCCAAGTTCAATTCCTGGGTTGTGAAGATCCTCTGGAGCAGGAATGGCAACTCACTCCAGTATCTTTGCCTGGAGAATCCCAGGGACAGAGGAGCTTGGCAGACTACAGATTATAGGGCCACAAGAATTGGGCATGATGAGCAATGTGCGTGCGCTCACACACACACAGACACACAGACACCAGCTTCCCTGGTGGCTCAGACTTTAAAGAATCCTGCTGCAGTGAAGCTTCCCTGGGTTGGGAAGATCCCCTGGAGGAGAGCATGGCAACCCACTCCAGTATTCTTGCCTGGAGAATCCCCATGGACAGAGGAGTCTGGTGGGCTACAATCCATGGGGTCACAAAGAGTCGGACATGACTGAGCGACTAAGCACAGCACAGCACAGCACAGGACATACAAACACTTAAAAACTATTAATTTATTTAGAGAAAATGTAAGACCATTGGGCCAGAGGTGGCAACATGATTTTTGGATCTTTCTAGATGTCACGTTAAAAAGGTAAAACTAGATAAGAAGATTAAAAAGAAAGAAAGAAAGAAAAAACTCATGAACAACACAAAAAACTGACAAGAGTATCCCCATCAACACCAAAATACAAGCAGTCTGTGTGCTTAGTCACTCAGTCATGTCTGGCTCTTTGCCACCCCACGGACTGTGGCCCACCAGGCTCCTCTGTCCATGGGGATTCTCCAGGCAAGGATATTAGAGTGGGTTGCCATGCCCTCCTCCAAATACAAGCAGATGGGAACAGATTACCAATAACCACAAAAACTCCATGTTTCAGCTTCCATGTGGGGCGAAACATAGGGAAGAAGAAGACGTCTGTCACACCTGAGATTAAGAGAGTTCTCACGTCCTCACCTGTAGATGTTCACTACAAGTACCGAAAGCCCATTTGAGAAGCTGGGAGAGACTTTACCCAATCCTATAGCAGTACCAGCAGCCCGGGGATGAGGACAGGAAGGACTGACGCAGGCCAGCACTCGGGAACTCTCTGCATGTACTAGTCACGATGCTGCTCATAAAGAAACACACATCGAGGAGAAACAATTAGATATGAGTAAAACTTGAGGACAGAGACAATAGTGATGAAGGAAGGAGAAGGTCCAGATAAAAACTGGGGAGGAAAAACAGCTACAAAATTTCAGGAAAAAAAATCTGCCCTTTTTATTTTAACGCTACACAAGAACTTGAAAGGAAATTGTGCAGTTATCATCTCTGTCTTGAAGCTTGCTTCTTTTTTAACACTAGGAAAAATAAATTCACATTAAAATGAACAATAGTAAGTTAAATACTATATTCACACTTAAAAATAAAATATATATACTATTTCAAAAATCTTTTAAAAATTGAGAATATAATACAAGAGATAAATGAACAATATAAGTCAGAATGGGAAATAATTAAAAATAGTGACAGAACTCAAAAAATGATTTAGAAATATGATAACTTTTTTCTTTTAAAATTTTTTTGGATTTGTTTAAAGTATAGCTGTGTACAGTATTATTTGTTACTAGTGTACAACATAGTAATTTACAATTTAAAAAACTTCTACTCCATTTGTAGTTACTATAAAATATTGGCTATATTCTCTGGGTTGTGCAATATGTCCTTGCAGCTTATTTATTTTATACATAATATCTTGTGCCCCTAATCCTCTACCACTGTCTTGCCCCTCCCAACCTTTTCTTTCCCCACGAGTAACAATCAGTTTATTGTCTCTAAATGTGAGTCTGTTTCTTTTTTTTTATATTCACTAGGCTGTTTTATTTTTCAGATTCCACATATAAGTGGAATCATACAGTATTCCACATCATTCATTCATTCCATATCATACAGTATTTTTCTCTCTCTGTCTGACTTATTTAACTTAGCATATTACCTTCCAAGTACATGCATTTTGTTGCAAAAAGCAAATTTCATTCTTTTTATGGCTGAGTAGTATTCCACTCAGAGAAGGCAATGGCATCCCACTCCAGTACTCTTGCCTGGAAACTTCCATGGATGGAGGAGCCTGGTAGGCTTCAGTCCATGGGGTCACTGAGTCAGACACCACCGAGCGACTTCACTTTCACTTTTCACTTTCATGCATTGGAGAAGGAAATGGCAACCCACTCCAGTGTTCTTGCCTGGAGAATCCCAGGGATGATGGAGCCCAATGGGCTGCTGTCTGTGGAGTCGCACAGAGTCAGACAAGACTGAAGTGACTTAGCAGCAGCAGCAGCAGCAGTATTCCACTATGTGTGTAGTATTCCACCTTCTTTATTCCTCAGAACAGACCCCACTTCTGAGCTTCAGCCCCATACTACCCACCTCCTTTGTCTCCCTAACCCCAGCACCCTCTTGTCTTTCCTGGGTCTTCAACTGACTCTTTACCACCCACCTCCTCTTTAGCTGCCATCCTAGTCTAATACTCCCCTTATCTCCCTCCCTCCTATCTCTGATGACTTTTTGCACAGCCTCTTCCATCGAAATTGACATAGAGGAAGTAAAACTGTCACTCTTTGCACAGAGCAAATAGAAAACCCTGAAGTCTTCACCAAAAAACTAATAGAATCAATAAATGAATCCAGTAAAATTGCAAGATACAAGATTAACATATAACAGAAATTTGTTGCTTTTCTATACACTAATAATAAACTATTAGAGAATTCAAGAAAACAATCCTATTTATAATTGCATAAAAAACAATAAAGTACCTTGGAATACACGTAACTAAGGATATGAAAGACCTATACTCTGAAAACTATGAGACATTGATGAAGGAAATTGAAGACAGTATAAATAGATGGGAAGATATCCCTTGTTCATGGATTGGAAGAATTAATGTTGTTAATATACCCATACTACCAGAAGCAGAAGTAACCTATGTATTTAGTGCAGTTCTTATCAAAATACCCTCGACATTTTCCCCAGAATTGTATCAAATAATACTAAATTTTACATGGGACCACAAAGGACCCCAAACAGCCAAGACAGTCTGCAGAGAAAAGAACGAAGCTGGAGGTATCATGCTCCTGATTTCAGACTCTCCAGAAAAGCTACAGTAATTAAAACAGCATGATACTGGCACAAAAAAAACAAACACATAATCAGATAAGCTTCCTGGTTGTTCACAAGCCTCTATTCTTTTTCCTGATGGTCACTAGTTTGAACTTGAACCCAAACCAGCATTTCTCCTTAAGGATTCTACCTCTATTCCTCCACTCTGAAAACAAGAGCAAACACCCCTCCAATTTTTTTAGATAAATTTTCTAGGCTTAACACTATAATAACTCAGAATTAAACTCCCTGGACCCTTTGAGGGCTGCTCACAGCATCTATGTCTTTGAGTCTTGTGAGACTTGGCCATGAATATAATCTAAGTGGATTCTCTTGCTCAGTAGTTGCCCACCTAGCCATTGAGCTGCAGCATCAAATCCAATCTGGCCACAGAGGCCCACCTGGCAGGCCCAGAGAAAGCTGGGCAGTGCCTCATTCTCCAGCTGAGGAATTTGGACCCTGACGAACCATGTCTCTCTTGCTGGGCAATTTACACAGCAGCATGGAGTTCTGATATTTTTAAAAAGCCTTCAGAATATGCTCAGGAGCTGCTGTGGAAGTTTTGACTGCACAAAAGATAAGTCTAAGACATCAGAAATAAAAACACAGGGTTATTGATAGAAAAATCCAGACTCTAGTTCTTTTTTAAAAATTATTTGTTTTTAATTAGAAGATAATTGCTTTACAATGTTGTGTTTGTTTCTGCCATATATCAACATAAGTCAAACATAGATATACAATACATATGCCTCCTTCCTCCCACCTCCCACTTCTCCCCACCCCTCTAGGTTGTCACAGAGGACTGACTTGAGCACCCTGTGTCCCACAGCAAATTCCCACTGGTTATCTATTGTGCATATGGTGATGGATATGTTTCAGTGCTACTCTCTCAGTTCATCGCACCCTCTCCTTTCCCTGCTGTGTCCGCAAGTCTGTTCTCTATGTTTGCATCTCTATTGCTGCCCTGCAGATAAATTCATCAGTACCATTTTTCTAGATTCCATATATATGCATTAACATACAGTGCTTGTTTTTCTCTTTCTGACTTACTTCACTCTGTATGATAGGCTCTCAGTTCATCCACCTCACTAGAACAGACTCAAATGTGTTCCTTTTTGTGGCCGAGTAATATTCCATCGTATACATGTACCACAACTTCTTTTGACCTGGTAAGAGTGTAGAGCAAATTGGAGAAGTGTTAAGCAGGTACTGTGATTCTAACAATAGAGGAAAGCTTTCTTTTTCATTTCCCATGGCCTCAACTAGAAACTGTAGTTAAGAAGCAACTTTGAAATGAATGCTTCCCCTGTCTGAGAACAAAAAATAGGGAATAGGTGGCAAAAAGATATTTGAGAGAATTTGGGGAACTTGATTCAATTTCTAGAGCAAAACAACCACCCTTTTCCTCCTCCTAGTCCCAGGTATTATTTCCTTGAATTTTGGAGGCAGAAACTGAGCAACAAGGCTGATAGAAAGCTCTTTAAGATATTTTTTTCCTTATAAAACTAGGAATAAAACCACCATATGACCCAGAAATAAGAAACCAAAATTGAAAGAGACACATGTATCCCATTGCTCACTGCAGCACTATTTACAATAGCTAGAACACAGAAGCACCCTAGATGTCCATAGACAGGTAAATAGATAAAGAAGTTGTGGTACATATACATAATGGAATATTACTCAGCCATAATAAGGAACACATTTGAGTCAGTTCTAATGAGGTAGATGAAGCTAGAGCCTATCATACAGAGTGAAGTAAGTCAGAAAGAGAAAGATCATATACTAATACATATATATGGAATCTAGAAAAATGGTACTGAAGAATTTATTTGCAGGGCAGCAATGGATAAACAGGCATAGAGAATAGACTTATGGACATGGGGAGAGGGAGGAGAGGGTGAGATGTATGGAAAGAATAACATGGAAACTTACATTACCATATGTGAAATAGATAGCTAATGGGAATTTGCTATATGTCTCAGGAAACTCAAATACAGGCTTGGTATCAACCTGGGGAGGTGGGAGCGGGGATGGGGAGGGAGATGGGAGGAAGGTTCAAGAGGGAGAGGATATATGTATACCTATGGCTGATTCACGTTGGGGTTTGACAGAAGACAATAAAATTCTGTAAATCAATTATCCTTCAATTAAAAATTAAATAAGTTTTTTAAAAAAGAACAATGACAACAGCAAAAAAGATACACCCTTTCCTCTTCCTATCTATAGGATTTGTGTAGCTCACATCATGGGACACCTGCTCTGCCCAAGGCACAGAGTCATAGATGACGGCTTTTAAATTAAAATGGAGCCTGTTTTGTTTGTTTTTCTGGAGAAGACTGTCAACTAAAGCAGTTTAAAAAATCCAGGCTGTCTGATCTCATTCTACCCAGTCATGGCACACGCCTTGTGGACATTTAAGGTTGATTTATTTGGAATGCCTTGCCAAGAGCACCTGACCTTGCCTCTTGCAGGTACCCCCACCCCGACCTACCTTCATTTTGCAATATATACTACCTAGGGTCAGGGCTGATGGACATCTGTAACCAGCACATTTCTCTTCATATATAGCATCTTTACTGGAACTTCAGTCTGTTTTGCAATAAAGCTTGCTTTCTGGTATTTACTGACTTCTTTAGCCTGAACACCAATTCCAGTAATGAAGCTGAAACCATGGCATGATTGATTTACAGAGGCTGATGTTAGCTGCTTAGACTGGCACGTTCCAGGGACTCTCTATGAAATGATTTTCCTACCGATTGCTATCACTTTATGGTAGGTGAAAAGTAAAGTCCACAAGAAGCCCTCTGACATACTTCTAGCTTTCAATTATCCACAGTAATGAGGAGCAGGCAGGCTGCCCTGTAGTTCTCAGTGAAGCATCAAGTTAAGTTCTGATGGCCTAGAAATAATAACTGTCTCTGTGTCCATGCACCCATGGATCGGTTATGCATTTGTCAGTGGTACTCTCTGCAATTTTCCAGGGTAGTGGGTGGGAGAGTAGTACCTACCTGCTGAACAACTCATCCATACCCACTGGCCTTCTGATGTCAACATTCAAAAGAGGACTCCAAGAACCACCGAGAGCTCAAGTGTGGAGGTAACCCAGTTTGTCTGCTCCATGGAGACACTGGCAGCCCTGGCATTGAATCCTGTCCAAGGACAGCCTTCCCCCAGCCTCCGCATAGAGTTCTTCTCAGTGTAAGGCAGACTCACTGACGATGAGGCTCTGATGAGTGGAGGAACGGCTAGCAGTGGGGAGAACCTGCTGTGTACAGGGACTCAGAAGGTCAGGGATGCCGTGGGTAGGCCATCCCAAAGGGACAAGTCTGCTGGCTGGGTCCCTGTGGGAAGAGGTGGAGAGAGTGCTTTCTCTTCACTTGCTTTCTTATTTTGTTGTGTCTCAAAGCACTGTCATGGCCCAGGACATGGAGCTAGCACACTTATTTAAGAATTCCTATTTTTGTTTTCTTTTGGAAAACTATTTAGAAGGTTTTGTTTGCCAGAGTGGGTTGGATGTTGGGACACGTGTAAAAACCACTCAGTGGATTCAGAAAGACACTGAATCTGGGCGTGAATAACATGACAAGAGGTTCTTAGAAGTCAAATAAAAATTGAGGAAAGCTACTGTATCACACAGGGAACTCTGCTCAGTGTTATGTGCAGCCCGGATGGGAGGGAAGTTTGTGGGAGAATGGATATGTGTATATGTATGACTGAGTCCCTTCACTGTGCTCCTGAAACTATCACAGCATTGTTCATCGGCTATACCCCAGTACAAACTAAAAAGTTTAAAATAAAAAAATAATAAAAAACACTAAAATTGAGGAAAGAATTTTTCAAGCGAAAGCTTATGGGAAACATCCTGTTAATTAATGCAAATCAACAAATTGATTTGGATAATTGATGATGAAATAGCAATACTGTCTAAGCTTGCACAGGCATGTTTTCCATTGATCATCTGATCCTAAAATGACCCTTGTTAAGTGCAATTGACAAGGTAATAGAGAGGTCGGGTGACTCCCAGGTAACACAGCTAGGGAGAGAGGCCTGGAGAGGTGTCCATAGGGTGAAAGGGCACTGGTTAAGAGTCAGAAGATCTGTTTTCTGATTTGAATGAACTAATTAATTCAGCAACAGTAAGCAAGTAAGGGTTTCCCAGGTGGTGCTAGTGGTAAAGAATCCACTGCCAATGCAGAAAACACAAGCGATGCAGGTTTGATCCCTGGATCCAGAAGATCCCTTGGAGGGGGGCATGGCAACCCACTCCGGTATCCTTGCCTGGAGAATCCCATGGACAGAGGAGCCTGGTGGGCTACAGTCCCTGGGGTTGCAAGGAGTCAGACACGACTGAAACGACTTAGCACGCACTCATGCAAGCATGTAAATCACTTCATTGCTCAAAAGTTTCCTCACTCATAAAACGAGGAAGCTTGTGCGATTAATTGTCCTCAACCCTCTCTGCATTTGAGATCCTTCCTCCTCAGAGGAGAGTTTTAAAAACTGTTAAATCCCAGATGTTAGACCACCCCAGCTCGACTGTATCTGAATCTTTGTGAGCTGGGCCCCTTAAGCATCGTATCTTTGCTTGCTGGTTTGTTTGCTTCCAAGTTGCCCCGGAGAACCTCTGAATTGAATGATTTGTGAGGTGACTGTCAGCTCTTCCATTTGACATTATTCTATTTCCCAAGTCCTCTATGTAGGGCCCGATTTTTTGGATAAATTTTATTTATTTGGCTGCACTGGGTCTCAGTTGTAGGGCACACAGGATCTTTGGTTGAGGCATGTGAAATCTGGTTCCCTGACCAGGGATCAAACCCAACCCCTGGCACTGGGAGTCTTAGCCACTAGACTACCAGGGAAGTCCCAGAGCCAGGTATTTTAAGTCTGGCAACTTTTCGTTGTGTCGGTTCCTACAATGTGAAGACTTGGTGAGAGATTCACTGGACTTGTTTGCCCACAAGAGCAAACAGGGGACAGGAATGCTTGAACACTGATGCCTGTCTCAAGCTATTGATACTTCCACTACCATCCCAAAGGCTCCTGAAAATGTCAGTCTCATGTAAAGTAAGAACTCACCTGTGTAAGAGGAAAACAGTAAATTTGTGTTGAAACATAACATCAGTTTAAGGAAAAGTCAAAACAGAGCAAGGAACAACTGTCATTTTTTTAGTTATGCGAATATATTGAAACTTTTCTGGCAAGAAGGATCATCTCTAAGAAGAACTAGAACTTCAAATGTCATAGCTCATTGAAGGAGGAAGTATTAATCCTCACATCCCTAGGAATACTAGTACTTTCAACAAGAAACTAATAGTCATTTTAAGCATATATCAATTTGATTTGTAACAATGAAAATGGTAAAAGCCTGGGGAACATTTCATTGTTGGATTTTTCCTCAGCACCCTAATTTTTTTTTCTTTCTTTTTTTTTTAATTTAAATTTTATTTTTTTACTTTACAATACTGTATTGGTTTTGCCATACTTTGACATGAATCCACCACAGGTGTACATGAGTTCCCAACCCTGAACCCTGCTCCCACTACCCTCCCCATATCATCTCTCTGAGTCAGCACCCTAATTTTAACCATCTGGCATTATTTGAGAGGTATCATCAAGTCCATTTTCTGAATGGAAGAAAAGGCCACTTCATGGGGAATATACATTGTATTTTAAAGTTAGCAGGCTTCCCTGGTGGCTCAGAGGTTAAAGCATCTGCCTCTAATACGGGAGACCTGGGTTCGATCCCTGGGTCAGAAAGATCCCCTGGAGAAGGAAATGGCAACCCACTCTAGTATTCTTGCCTGGAGAATCCCATGGATGGAGGGGCCTCGTGGGCTACTGTCTATGGGTTGCAAAAAGTCGGACATGACTGAGCGACTTAAAGTTAGCACATAATTTGCTGATCAGAGGCAGCTTTTTGTGCACTGTGTTTGATATATAGAAATTGCACAGATCTGGAGAAGGAAATGGCAATCCACTCCAGTACTCTTGTCTGGGAAATACCATGGACAGAGGAGCATGGCGGGCTGCAGTCCATGGGGCTGCAAAAGACTCAGACACAACTTAATCACTAAACAACAACAACAGTTGCACAGATGCTGGTAAAAAGTGTTTTAAGCATTTAAAAAAAGAAGCAGTGTTTCTTGAAATGTGTTTCTTGGAATACTATTTCCATCAGGGAGGAAAAGGTTTTCTGAATAACTGTGGGGAAAAGTCAAATAAAGTTATACAGGTTACTTTACAGCAAGTCTGCTCCATCTATAAAATACTTACACTCCTTGGGCATCTCCAATGATGGGAACGCCATGCACCAGTTTCTAATCTAGAACCAGTTTTCTATTGTGAAGCATCCTACAAACTCAGGACACTTACAGCAGCTTTGGAAAACAACCAGAAATAGAAAGATGTATCCCTCCTAATACTTCTATGGAATTTTTCCATCATAAAGCATCCATGTTGAATTTTGATAGTAAATGTTTGCATAAAGTTACAAAGATCAGAGCAGAATAAGTCATTCTCTAGCTGCTTCCAATGTATTGAGTGTTTTCCACAGAAACTCTCCCAGAGGTGATAACCCTAAACACCTGTTTAACAACTGAGATGTCGTGAAGATAGTACAAATCAAGAAACAAAAAGAGCACAGTTTCAGAAGGAATAATGGATTCAATTAAAGTTATCGGTAAGCCATTTACCAAGAAGCAGATAAGTCAGCCTCCTTATCAGTTAAAGTCAGAAATAATGTGCCATCAGAAGATTGAAAGAATACTCAAACACTTGCTTAATTTAGGTAATGGTAATTATCTATTCAAAGAATGCTCCGTATTTGTACTTAGCTGTAAAACTGTTTTGGGTGGTGAAAAATATGCTTGCAAAACTAAATTGGAACTCAATTTTGTTTTGATACCATTACCAGTTTAGTTAACGACTACATAAGTGATAAAATTATGGGCAGCATATTTTAAATTAAGATTGCCAACCTAAATGTTCGAGAAATAAACACAATTTATGCTTGTTCAGAATTGGCAGGAAGCATTTGAAACTGGACTATGTTTTGCATGAAACTATCCCCCGGCTCACAGAGTTCCTCCCTGGGGTTAGGAATAACAAGGATGAGTGAAATCATCAGATAATTCAAAAGTTTAGTTTGAGTTCACAGTTCCAATTTCCTCCTCTAGCAAATCGTATCACTGCTGCTAAAAAGTAGCAAGACTAATTTAGTTTTGTTATTTTTTTCTACTCCTGTTTATACATTAATTTTGTGAGCAATGCAGGTTCATAAAGCAGGGGCACAATGGAGAGAAAGTTCTCTCTCTTTCTCACACACACACATAACATCAGGAAAGAAAGTCTACTGGCTGGGAAATGGTACCCTGCATTAAGCAAAAGAGAGCTGGCAAAATTAGAAATCAAAGCAATGCTGACTGACTGAAATGCCCCTGTTGATATTATTAAAATGCCTTCTGGAAGACTGCCCCCTTTTTATTCACAGATCTGAACTCTTAGGAATACACATACACGCTTTTACCAAAGCTAAGAGGATCAACAAGTTTATATGTGTTAGTAACAATGCTTTATGTTGTGGTCTCTGGATCATTCTTTACTTTAAATAAGAGGACTTGGAAGATTCCAGAAGAGCACTCTGAACTCACAATCATATTGCCAAGCACCAAGTAGGTCTATAGCAATTGTCACTCCGTGGACGAAAGGATGACAAATTGAAGACATGGCAGAAAGAGGGGTGTTGGTTTCAGTGTTAGCCTAGTTCTTATTTTATGGTTGTTTCATTATGCCTTACTTCTTAATTTTGTGAACTTACAAATACCTCACTCCATCTAGGTCTAGAATCTTTCTGCGCTGCCCTCTATTTTCTCTTGTCCCTGCTCCCTACTGATAGAGTTCCCTGATGCCAATTGCTTTCCCAAGTTCTGCTTTCCAAGTCCTGCCTACTCTTGCATCTTCTGTTAGCTCATTCTCCTATCATCCTCTGACCACTGGGTGGAGAGCCAATCAAATCCAGAGTCACCGATTTCCTGGACACTCACTTATTGTTTTTTAGTTAATTAATTTATTTTAATTGGAAGCTAATTACTTTACAATATTGTGGTGGTTTTTGCCATACATCAGCAGGAATCAGCCACAGGTGTCCATGGGGACACTCACCTGTTGTTCTTGACTTTCTCCCTGTTGGTTCTGCCCCACAGTTCATTCCCATGGCTCTAATTTCTCTGCCCTTCTGCAACCCTGGAGTTCACTGAGCACGTGCAAGGGTCCTGGCTCAAGGTATGGTCGTGAATGTGAATCTATTTGTGCATGATCAGTTGCTTCAGTCGTGTCTGACTCTTTGTGACCTCATGGACTATAGCCCACCAGGCTCCTCTGTCCATGGGATTCTCCAAGCAAGAATACTGGAGTGAGTTGCATGCCCTACTCCAGGGGATCTGCCTGACCCGAGGATCAAACCCCTATCTCCTACATCTCCTGCACTGCAGTCAGATTCTTTACCCACTGAGGCATCAGGGAAGCCCTGAATCTACTCAAACTGGAGGTATTTTAAAATAAATATGAAATGGTCTGTTCCTCTCCCCCAGCTGTAATGGCATAAGCACCAAGACAAGTGCATGGACATACATTTAGTTCATGAGAAAACTCTTCACACATACCCAGGCCATATAACCTGGGAGGAGCTCTGTGTAACTGCAAGTTCCTAGAAGTTCTAGGAGGTGGGAGGATTCTGAGGCACAGCCAGGCTCAGGAACTCCAGGGCTACCTGTCATATTCCTCATATCGAGTTGGCTTTCAAACACCAACTGTGAGTCATCTGACTGAAGAGCTTGGATCTCAAGTTGTAGTTTCTGTTATATTTTGCTTCTGGTATTTTGTTACATCTTAGACTTTTGGAAAAAAATTTTAAATATATCTCACTTTCAAATATAACATGGTGTAAATAATGTGGAAAACATTAAGCCATTCCCTCAAAAAATTAAAAAATCGAATCAGCATATGATGCAACAATCCACTTCTGGGTATATACTCAAAATAACTCAAAGAAGGGTCTTGAAGAGATATTTGTTCACCCATGTTCACAATGACCAAAAGATGGAAACAACCCAAATGCCCATTAATGGAAAAATGGCTAAACAAAATGTAGCATAATACAAAAGTACATCATTCAGCCTTTAAAAGGAAAGAATTCTGATATATGCTACAAGATGGATGAACCTTGAGGACAGGCTACTAAGTGAAATTAGCTAGTATGATTACTGCATGAAATTACAGTATAATTCCATTTATATGAGTTACCTAGAGCAATCAAAGTAACCCTGCTTCATTTTGGACTCCAAGGCCAAATTTGCCTGTTACTTCAGGTGTCTCTTGACTTCCTACTTTTGCATTCCATTTCCCTATAATGAAAAGGACATCTCTTTTCGGTGTTAGTTCTAGAAGGTCTTGTAGGTCTTCATAGAACCATTCAACTTCAGCTTCTTCAGTGTTACTGGTTGGGGCATAGACTTGGATATTGAATGGTTTGCCTTGGAAATGAACAGAAATCATTCTGTCATTTTTGAGATTGCACCCAAGTACTGCATTTTGGACTCTTTTGTTGACTATGATGGCTACTCCATTTCTTCTAAGAGATTCTTGCCCACAGTAGTAGGTATAATGGTCATCTGAGTTAAATTCACCCATTCCAGTCCATTTTAGTTCACTAATTCCTAAAATGTCAATGTTCACTCTTGCCATCTTCTGTTTCACTATTTCCACTTTGCCTTGATTCATGGACATAATGTTCCAGGTTCCTACGCACTATTGTTTTTTACAGCATTGGACTTTACTTTCATCACTGGATACATCCACAACTGGGTGTAGTTTTTGCTTTGGCTCTGTCTTTTCATTCTTTCTGGAGTTATCTCTCCTCTGATCTCCAGTAGCATATTGGGCACCTACCAATCTGGGAGTTCATCTTTCAGTGTCATTTATTTACCTTTACATAATGTTCATGGGGTTCTCAAGGCAAGAATACTGAAGTGGTTTGCCATTCCCCTCTCCAGTGGACCATGTTTTGTCAGAACTCTCCACTATGACCCATCCATCTTGGGTGGCCCTACACGGCATGGCTCATAGTTNGATTATAGAGATTAATATTATTATTAATATATATTAATATTATACAGATTAATACTTTGGCCACCTGATGTGAACAACTAATTCCTTGGAAAAGACCCTGATGCTGGGAAAGATTGAAGGCAGGAAGAGAAGGGGACGACAGAGGATGAGATGGTTGAATGGCATCACCGACTCGATGGACATGAGTTTGAGTAAGTTCTGGGAGTTGGTGAGGGACAGGGAAACCTGGTGTGCTGCAGTCCATGGAGTCACAAAGAGTCAGACATGACTGAGAACCTGAACTGACTGAGAGTAATCAAATTCATAAAGACAGAAAGTAGACTGGTGGTTTCCAAGGCCTGAAGGAAGAATAGAGTGGAAAGTGTTATTAGAGTTTCAGTTTTACAAAATGTAAAGAGTTCTGGATATGGATGGTGATGATGGTTATACAACAGTATAAATATACTAAATACTGTGGAACTCTTTGTTGTTGTTGTTCAGTTGTTAAGTCATGTCTGACTCTTTGCGACCCCATGGACGGCAGCACAGCCTCTTGTCCTTCACTATCTATCAGAGTTTGTTCAAACTCTTTTATCTGTTGAGTCTGTGATGCCATCCAACAATCTTATCTTCTGTGGCCCCCTTCTCCCCCTGCCCTCAGTTTTTCCCAGCATCAGGGTCTTTTCCAATGGGATGGCTCTTTGCATCAGATGGCGGAAGGATTGGAGCTTCAGCTTCACCATCCGTCCTTCCAGTGAATACTCAGAATTGATCTCCTTTAGGATCGCCTGGCTTGATTTCCTTGCTGTCCAAGGGACTCTCAAGAGTTTTCTCTAGCACCACAATTGGAAAACATCACTTCTTTGGCACTTAGCCTTCTTTATGATCTAACTTTCACATCTGCACATGACCACTGGAAAAACCATAGCTTTGACTATATGCAGCTTTGTTGGCAAAGTGATGTGTCTGCTTTGTAATATATTGTCTAGGTTTATTAGAGTATTTCTTCCAAGGAGTGAGTGTCTTAATTTCAAGACTGCAGTCTTGTCCACATGATTTTGGAAATAAAATCAAGAAAATAAAATCTGTCACTGTTTCCACTTTACCCCCATATATTTGCTGATTATTAATACTTAAATATGGTTATGATAGTAAATTTAAATAGTAAAAATGTTAGTGTGTATTTTATTGCAACTAAAAAAGTTTTTAAAGAGACTCTTTGCCAAAAAAAAATTTTTAAGAGAAAAAAAAAAATCCCACTTTATTGGGCTTTGATTTATAATTCCAAGATATTATGTTGCTATGTATACAAATTGCAAAGTCAAAATGAGCTTTCTAATTGAAGAAACTATTGCTGTCAGATCTTGCTCAAATAGTATGATGTTCAGGTGAGCATCCACTATATTCAAGGCACTGTATTAGATACTCTGGGGGAAGGGGCAGGTAAAGACAAAAAAATCTCGAGCCTAGGGAGCTTTAGAGAGCTACAATACACACACACTAGTAACTACACTGTGGGACTGGATGCTGTCTGAGAGAGAAAATTAAATGCGATGGGGGAACACAGAAGGAAGAAATCATAGTCAAATGGGGGGATAAGAGATGGCCTCATGGAGAAGGGCACAGCTGATCTGAGCCCTGAATACTGAGGAAGATACTAGCAGGTAGAAATGTGGGGTGGTCTTTTCAAACAGAGGGAGTGATCAATGGAAAAGTATGAGTAGCTTCCTAAGGACAGGAAACTGGAGGCAGGTAGGCATGGTGGGTTGGATCTGCTTTTGGTCTAATTTGAGGCAATAAGAAATCATTAAAGGGACTTCCCCAGTGGTCCAGTGAGTAAGATTTTGCCTTCCAATGCAGAGTGTGTGGATTCCATTCCTGGTTCAGGGACTAAGATCCCACATGCCTCAGTGTCAAAAAACCAAAACATAAAATAGAAGCAATATTGTAACAAATTCAATAGAGACTTTTAAAAAATGGTCCATATTAAAAAAAAAAAACCTTAAAAAAGAAATCATTAAAGTTTTTTAATTAAAATAATCACAAAAAACAGATCTTAAAAAAATTTTAAGATGTCATCTCTAGTGATTATCTTAGAATGGATTTGAGGAATGCAGATGGAATATCAGTTAGCTATTATAAAGACTGGGAAGATTAAGCCCCCCTGTAATACAGAGGGACTATAGAAATCAGAATAAGGGGAGGGGATGAGCTATCAGGAGAGGCATTGGAGAAAACCTGGAGGGTGGAAAGAGCACTAGATTGGGAGTCAGGGGTCCCCATATAATCTCAGTTTTACATGCCCCTTCTTGGTATAAGCTTGAAAGGTTGCTTAACATCTCAGAGCCTCAGGACCTAGAGCTTGTCATATTGAGTGAAGTAAGTCAGATAGAAAAAGACAAATATCATATGACCATTTGCCCCCTGCATGTGGAATCTTAAAAAAGGGTACAAATGAGCTTATCTACAAAACAGAAATAGAGTCACAGATGTAGAAAACAAACTTACGGTTACCAGGGGGAAAAAGGGAATAAATTGGGAGATTGGGATTGACATATACACACTACTGTATATAAAATGGATAAATAATAAGCCCCTACTGTATAGCACAGAGAATTCTACTCAATATTCTGTAATGGCCTATATGGGAAAAGAATCTAAAAATGAATGGATATATGTATATGTATAACTGATTCGCTTGGCTGTACACATGCAACTAACATAACATGGTAAATCAACCATACTACAATAAAAAGAAAGAAACTTACAGAGTACACAGGGTACTTTCAGTGGTTACTTCCGGCACTAAAGTTCCAGAATTCTAAACTGAAGTTACGGTTTGAGGGAGTCCTTTCAAGAGAAGTGGTGGCTGCACCCGGATGTCAGTAAAACCACCAGAGAAGAGAAAGTCAAGGAGGAGATATGAACCATCATCGAAGACTCTTCTCTTCCTTCCCTGGCTATGGTAAACAGGCTACATCTCAGCAGGATTGCACTGACAAAGGGAAATGATAGATGAAGACGAAAACAAAGAGAACAAGGGTTTGGGTTAAGGATTCCCACACACGACCCTCTCTAACATCAGGTTACACTTTTTCTGTTATGGGGAGTTAATGAAGTTGTCTGATTGACCTGATTTATTCTGGGTCTCTCTGGAAGGTTCTTCTGTCCCTTGTGATGTGCTCTGTATCCATAGCACAGTCAGGAGGCAGATAGAACTGTCCATTGGTCTGGCAGGAGAGCAGCTCCAGGGCGGGGAGCAACTGAGCTAGCCAGGGCGTGTGTCTGTGTTTCATGGCCCTGTTCCTCCTGGCTGGGAGGATGGCACCAGCAGCACGCTGGCAGGTGCAGGACCATTGTTCATGTCGCCCAGCTCAGCAACAGTAAAAGCCGGGCCAGGGGAATGGCAGCTGCTCAGCTGAGCAAGGCGATGGCGAGGGATTGTTTCTAGATGACTTTGCAGCTGACATTAGACACAAATCATTATTGTTTATGAAGAAGCTTTCTTTTGTCAGTTAACATTCCACTGTTGGACAAAAAGATTAAAGGACCAAGTGAACGCAGTATTTGGCTTGGTGCTGTTCTTCCCCAGAGTCTAGAATTTCAAGAAAGTGAAATCTGGAGCCAGCTAATTCATGCCATGTATTGCTGCTTTTAACCTTCCGCATTAATGAACTGTCCTCATCCAGCTACTAAAGTGGGTCCAAGTGGCCAAGACTTCTTTGAGCTAACAAAATATTTATATAGATTTATTTCACCCCCAGTGGCAGTAGCATCCTACCTTTTAGTTTTTTCACTGTTATTAAAATGTTGATATAAGCCCTGTTTCTTCTCCCAATTAAGTAGGATTTCGTATATATTCCAGTTTATCAAAAATATGATTCTTAGTGGATCTCAAAAATAAGTCTGTTTATCTCTGCTATTTCTGATATCCCTTTCAGAACATTAGGCTTATGAGGTTGTGAGATTGGCAGCTTGGGTTAAAAAGGATCTATTAGCCAGTAAATTCCTTAAGGGTGGGGAATCATTTTCTATTTTGTTCATTAACACCTAAAACTAGGCCTGGCACATAGTCAAGGTTCCATCATTATTTGTTAGATGGGTCATGGTGGTAATCCAGTCTTCACAGAAACCTAATAACAGGTTAGCAACTTTTAGAAATTTCATAATATCTCTAGACTAAATATTCTATTCAGGACATACCATCCCTTGCAGAATCAAAGTTCTCTGTCAGCATCCACAGTGGTGGTCCAACAAAAGCTGTGTCAAAGGAAAGCACTTAGTAGGTCTCATAACTGTGTGTCCATGAACACAACAATGTGGAAAAGTCCAGGGGAGCCCCAAAGCTTATGACAATGTTTATATCTAGGGGCAACTTTCCTGGTGACCTTGTGGAAACATAGTTGAAAACGAGGCCTGGCATACATCTGTGTACTTTATGTCTGAAGACAACAAAATGATGAATTCCAAAAGAGTTCTAATGTCCATCTGTTCTATTAGCAACTTACATTCCAAATTTAGTTATGTAAAAGATAAAAGCTATTGATAAGGTGATTCATGCTGCCCCAAATGGCTTTCTTTGTACTGTTTCATTTTTACTTAATTTAAAATTAGCCAACTGAGTTCTTGTGCTTCCCAGGTGACTCAGATGGTAAAGTGTCTGCTGCAATGCAGGAGACCTGGGTTCTATCCTTGGGTCAAGAAGATCCTCTGGAGAAGGAAATGGCAACCCACTCCAGTACTCTTATCTGGAAAATTCCATGGACAGAGGGGCCTGGTAGGCTATATAGTCCATAGGGTCGCAAAGAGCTGGACATGACTGAGCAACTTCACTTTTACTTTTCACTAAATCCTATTTCTTCCAAGAGCCCAGAGGTTTAGATCCAGAAGGAATATTTTCACTAGTGTGTATTTAACAACTGACTGAAAATAATATTTTCCAGTTTCACTGTTACGTAGGTTGATATTACATGTATACATCCGTTTGATGAACAGTTTAAATCTCACATTCAGTTCAGTTCAGTTCAGTTGCTCAGTCATGTCCAACACTTTGCAACCCCATGAATCACATCACACCAGGCCTCCCTGTCCATCACCATCTCCCAAAGTTCACTCAAACCCACGTCCATCGAGTCATTGATGCCATCCAGCTATCTCAACCTCTGTCATCCCCTTTTCCTCCTGCCCCCAATCCCTCCCAGCATCAGTCTTTTCCAATGAATCAACTCTTCGCATGAGGTGGCCAAAGTACTGGAGTTTCAGCTTTAGCATCATTCTTTCCAAAGAACACCCAGGGCTGATCTCCTTTAGAATGGACTGGTTGGATCTCCTTGCAGTCCAGGGGACTCTCAAGAGTCTTCTCCAACACCACAGTTCAAAATCATCAATTCTTCAGCACTCAGCTTTCTTCACAGTCCAACTTTCAC